>SNQN01000897.1:0-34425 GCA_008642245.1 Bassia scoparia
TGTGTGTTTATTCATTCGTGTACTCGATCTAAAGTATTAATGCAATCACTTATACATAATTTTATGATCTTCAAGTGTTGTCCCTCTACTTAATTCCCACAAATAATAGAGTTTTATTAACATACGCTTGCTAAATTGGGATCGGAGTTATGAGCTCACACATTTTCTCTCTAATCGATCTAGAAGGAACTAACGAGTGACATAGTAGTCAATAATGTATTTATAATACTTGACGAGTACTTCGAACCCTAATAACCCTATTACTGCATGAGTGATCCTCATTGCATATCAATTCATTTTAATCTAATCCATTAATTGATTTGTATAACCTCATAATTAAGACCTGATTTCAATTAATATATGTTGGATCTAATCAATTAGTCCACATATCATTATTGATTGCAAACAAAACAATATACGGAGTAGCTTTGTTCTTTTAAACTTCTAGGCGTACAACTAACTTGTTTAGTTTTTAGTAGTCTTAAAGAAAATAGTCCATGACTATCTAAAACGATTGAGCCAAATCTTATTACAAGTAATTCATTGATTTAAGGACAACAATCCAACCATGTCTTATTAACTCTTTTGAGCTTTTTTTTTTATTTAATTATCTATCTTGACAAATAAATTAAATAATACTAGCCAAGTAGCTAGCCTATAGGTCGTTGAGTTTAATTAACTTAAGATCTTTTCAAAATATCTTAACACGATTAAAATCATAGTGTTAATCTAGATTATTAGAACTATTTTAATTTATTTTAGTTGAATTTTTAAATWAATAACTTCATTGAAGGACAACTCTTCATGTTACTCCCTAAAGCTAAGAGAACTTCTTGTTTTGTATAAAATAAAATAAGAAATTATGTTGACAACATTGTGCTAGGGGTTGCTATATGTCCCACSAGTTGTACGTAAGAAGCTAAAAATGAGAAATTGATATGCACGCACAACCATTTTATTTTGCAGTGTTTGAGTTGATAAACTAATGATCCGTTCACTTTAGCATAATTTTAGTTAAGTTCAGTCGTTTCTAATTAATTTTATTRTCTCATAAACAATTCATTTAAGATCATTCGATTCAATTTAATTGTTTTCAGTTAATGTAAAGATGCCCTAACCACAACTGTGTTAACTATCAATAACACCTTCGAGTGTGCGCAAAATCATTAGTGCAATAATTGATTTATTTTTACAACATCGAATACTACATAGTTTATCTTGAATTTACAACATATTACGGAGTGCCATTTTTGGTATGTTTTGCTTACCTTTTTTTTTTCTGATATGAACTTATATTATTTTTTCTGAAGTTGTTTTGTGAGGGAGAAAAATAATAAGTGTCTTCTTTTCAGTTTATTTTTTCTGAACTAAATATATTTTTTTTCTGATCTGAACTTATTTTTTCTAAAAATAAATAAAAATAAGTTGAATAGAAATATCCTTTAAGTAACGTACTTTAATTGTGTCTTTTATGCAACCCTAAGAGCAACATTTAACGTAACTCTTAATTAAATAATACTAGTCAATAATAGTCCTATAGGTCGTTCAGTCTAATCAACTTATATTAAGATCTTTCCAAAATATATCCTAACACGAACATAATTATCTTGTTTTTTGTTTTTTTTTTTTATTAGGGGAAGCATAATTATATTGTTGTTAACTCCAAATGAATCACACCCAATTAAAAAACCAACCCCCTTATAACGATATAAAAATTAATGACACGGATCCACAAACAATTAATAATTTCACACAACCATATAACATCCCATAAATTCTATCTACACCCCTTAACTCCTTAACAACATTCCACACCTCCTCATTCAACTTACCAAGTACTTCATTTCATTCCTCACCACATATTATATAACAAAACCTTACATATAATATTCATCATCATCATCATCATATTCTAATTAATCCCAAAAAAAAAAAAATCTAAGAATGACAAGCCTAAGAAGGTTGCTCCTAGTGGTGGCAACTCTAACCGTAATCAGTCTGATCTCCATCGAKCCGTCAGCGGCTTCGACGAAGCCGCTGACCGTGCAGTGCAGCGCCGCGATTCAGCAGCTGATAAGCTGCCTGAACTTCGCGAAGGGCGCTGCCACCGTGCCGACTAAGGAGTGTTGCACGTCCGTGAGTGACATGAAGGAGAAGCAGCCCGTGTGCCTGTGCTTCTTCATTGGTCAGGCTCATAATGGGAGTGAGCAGATTAAGAGTCTTGGGATTCAGGAAGATAAGCTCTTGCAACTTCCTTCTGCTTGCCATCTTACCAATGCTAGTGCTGCCGATTGTCCTAGTTAGTACTCTTTCACTTTCTATTCCTTTAAGATCTCACTCTAATTTTATTTACATCGATGTGCTAACGAATGTCCATCACCTTAAAAATAAGAAATATTTTTTCTAAATGATATTTCATGTAAATTTATATATGCAATGTCAAAATCACACGTTAATTGAACGTTTATTGTTAACCTTTAAGTTGTTTATTTATTGTACTTGTTTACCTCCGTTTTTTTTAAGATGTTCCATACATTATGGAACGGTTTTTAAGAGTTGATTGAGTTGAATAAAATAGTTGAGTAAGTTGGGTAAAAAGTTGATAAGTTAGGTAAAAGAATAAATGTGTAAATGAAATTTTATGGGAAATAGTAATTTTGGTGAAAAGATTGGGTAAAGTAAATGAAGTTGACTTTAGAAAGGGGGTAAGTCATTAATGTAGGTAAATAAAGTAGGTAAAATGTGAAAAAGTTATTTTAGATTGGTTTGGAACAACTATTTAAAAACATTTCCAAAATAGAAACTGGAACAACTAAAAAAACGGGGAGTATTTTACAAGTAATTTATTTGATTCATGCACTTAGAATTCTTGGTAATTAAGGCTTATATACTTATGTATAAAATATATGAAATAAGGTTGGTTGAAACTGTTTATTAATTAATTTCAACGGTTATTCTGTTTTTATAAGTTGGGTTTTTTTAATAGATGTGTCAGATACATTAGTATTTTGTGGCCTTAGTTAACGTTCACCTGGTACATATATTTTTGTCCTAGATTCCAAATTTGCAAAGAAAGGATCTATGTGGGTTTCTTAATTTGTTCATTGTAATTTTTATATTCATCAATTGTTAATTTTTTGAAATTTTTATCTCGATACGTACAGAGTCTGTTTTGGCAAATGAGTAGAAGAGTAAAAATTAGTTTATTGCAATATGAAGCACGTTTGTATAGTTATGAAAGGTTATAGAAAACGAAACATAAATACAATAGCAAATTGATTTATTACTGTAATAAAATTTGAAAGTACTGGATCAGTAGCTGTATGTTCTACCAACTTTGATCTAATTTCAAACATTGCATAATTAATTTAAAACTTTTTTTTTTACGCAGTACATTAAACTTTATATTGAACGTGCCTGTAAGAAAAGAAAGTACCGGTAGAAGTCATTATTGTTTAATTTGTGTTACCCTACTTGTAAGGAAATCTTTACCATGTGTGACATGTGGGGTGTACAAATTATGGAGRGCTAAAGTGAAAATACTGAACGAATTTCCTTTATTAATACCTAAATTTCGTCGTATATTTTAATTTTGTTTATCATTTTATATGTTAAGTGTTTCCAAATTTTAAACAAATAAATTACTTGGATCTTATTCTTTTTACATTATTTAACTCGTGATAACTCTTTTTACACTCACACATTGAAAAGAGAACCATAAATTGATTGAGTGCAATAAGATCGAAATTGTGCTCTTACTTACAAGAGTGCGTATAACAATATTTAATRAGGAGCGTCTTTATCATTTTCCATTGCTTRCGTGTAATGAAGATCGAGACAATATGAACCGTCCATGACCTTATAGTCTTGTGTGTGTAACATGTTGATAATAATGGAATGATTATTCGTATCATTCGTATGTATTTGAATCATTCGTCAGAAAAAATGTCACAACAACCTAAGATTGGCATTTGGCTTGGCTTATTAATGTGCGACCGTGAAATTTGACATTGCATTTATTGCTGCGGTCGCATTGATTGATGTTAGTTGATACCTAATTTATTTTCCTATTTATTGCATTTATTATCCTTAATCATTCTAACTCGTAACTCGGAATTTAAGTACTCCACCAAACCAAATGATTTTGAGTTTAACGAATATCAATTTCGGAAAAATATGTAAGGTATGAGTTTATTCTTTTCAACTTATTTTCTTTTTTTTTTACGACTTTTCAACTATTTTAGAAAAATAATTCAGTTCAGAAAAAATAAGTTTAAAAAAAACAATTTATGATTTTTTTTCCTCACAAAAAATAAGATAAGTCCAGTTCACAAAAAATAAGTTGAGATTAGAAATATTAAGTTTCGATAAGTTCAAATAAAAAAAAATTTAGAGAAATAAAAAGGGAAAATCTATATGTAGCCCTAGCATTAAATATGTTACTTAAAATGGAAAGAAGTTGTCAATTTAAGATGAAATTGTAAAATTAATTGACATAATAAATGATGATTTAATTGATATTTTTTCATTTTTGGATTCTTATATGTAGCCTTAAGGGTTACATATAACATAACCCTATGCACAAATTCTGGGTTTTTACTTATAGGCTAAGACCTCATCGATATCTTCTCATATCATCATCATCGTGATAACATACTAATTGTCTAGCTAACCAATTAAATTTTTGTACAGGGCTTCTTGGAATGTCACCAAGCTCTCCGGCATCTGCCATATTCATGAAAAACGGGACAACATCATCGGCACCAGGATCGGCGTCGTCGGTGTCCAGCCCAACAAGCGATTCATCAAGAGCAATGAAGCAAGGTGTATTAACGACACTTGCGGCAGTTCTCGTGTCTACAATAATTCTCTCTGCTTTATCCTTTGCGACTTCGCTGCATTATTAGGCTTTATATGCATTGTATTAGCCTATTTTACCACTCAAAAACAAGAGAGTTAATTGAAGCGGTTCGTTCACTTCTCACTCAATTTGGTTTTGGTTAAACAATTCTTGGGTTTTTTTTACTTAGTATTTTCTAATGCATGAATTTATGTGAACTATTTATATCATCAAACTACTGTTATTGTAGTAGTATTATGTACTCGTTGCATTATTTCTTGTCACCAAAATTGTAATTTGAACTATTCGCTATTATTCCACTAGTTTCGCACAATCTATGACATTTTTTTTTTATCTTTGATTGCTTTCTTGGGTTCGTGCAATTCTAATTGATAGTGTATATATATACTAGTTTTTATGTGCACGCGATGCGTGCTTAGGCTTATGAAAATTGTATTTCATCATTAAAAATAATTATAAAGTATGTGTGTGAATAATTGTGACTCCCTGAATAGGGAGTCCTGACAATATATAGAGAGAGAAACAGATTACTACCTATAATTGTATAATTACAAGAGTGTCCTTAGGCATATTACTCTGCTATTACACCCCCTCAATATGTGCAGGGGAAACCACGTGCAGATTGGATTTTAAAAACTCAAAACGTTGACCAGACAACGCTTTAGTAAAAATATCTGCAAGTTGAAGCTGAGTCGGAACATACCGAACAATAAGATCTCCATGAGCAACACGTTCCCAAACGAAATGATAATCAACATCAATATGTTTACTGCGATCATGTTGCACCGGATTAACAGACAAATAAGTAGCAGAAACATTATCACAAAAAAGTTTGACAGGATGTCGAACTATCAACCCAAGTTATGCCAATAGGGAACGAAGATGAAGAGTATCCGTGACAGTATAGGCTACTGCTCGATATTCAGTTTCAGTTGAAGATTTGGAAACAGTAGGTTGCTTTTTAGAACGCTAGGAAATGAGATTATTACCAAGAAAAATGGCATAACCAGTCGTGGAACGACAACTATCAGGACAACTAGCCCAATCAGCATCAGAGTAGGCAATAATAATAGAAATGTCCCGAAAAGGACGAAGCCACAATCCATGAGCCGCAGTACCTATTAAGTACCTGAAAATACGCTTGACAGCAGAAAGGTGAGTAGTACGAGGAGCATGCATAAACTGTGAAACTAAATGTACAGCATAAGTAAGATCAGGTCGAGTCATAGTCAAGTATTGAAGAGCTCCTACCATACTACAGTACTCGGACGGGTCGGCAAGCAAGTCACCATCAATAAGAGAGAGTGTCGTTCTAGACGGTAGAGGGGTACGTACAGGCTTAGCAGTATGCAAATGAAACTTCCGAATTAAATCTTGAGTATATTTTTGTTGCGATAAAAACAAGCCTTTAGAGGTACGTACAACCTGGATACCAAGAAAATAATGAAGATCCCCCAAGTCCTTCATAGCAAACTGAGTGACAAGTAAGGAAATACATTGATGAACAAAAGTAGGAGAATTGCCAGTAATAATAATATCATCAACATATAAGAGAAYATATAGAATATCCTTGCCACGACGGAAAATAAACATAGAAGTGTCTGACTGAGAACAAAAGAAGCCCTATCGCAAGAGAAAACTACTAAAACGATGAAACCAAGCTCTAGGAGCCTGTTTCAGACCATATAAAGCTTTTTTGAGACGACAAATATGATTAGGAAATTGTGGATGAGCAAAACCTGGAGGTTGTTTCATATACACCTCCAATTGTCGAATTATCCAACCATAAGAGATGGCAAGAGAAAGAACAAGTCGAATGGTAGTAGGCTTAATGATAGGACTAAATGTTTCATCAAAATCCACACCTTCTTGTTGCTTATGCCCTTGGGCGACCAATCGAGCCTTTTTCCGCTCAACACTCCCATCAGAATTGTATTTTGTCTTAAAAACCCATTTAGAACCAATTATATTTTTCTTTCTATCATAAGGTACCAATGCCCATGTATCATTAGAGATAAGTGCATTGAACTCTTCGGCCATAGCTGCACGCCATCCAGGGTCCCTGTTTGCTTTAGAAAAACATGTCGGATTGGGAGGATTAACAATTGCACTCAATGATACAAAATCTTTAAACTGATTAATTAGGTTTAAAAACCCCAAGCTTAGATCGAGTTTGCATATGATGAGATTGGGGAGGAGGTACACTGGATGTAGAAGACACAATAGATGTAGAGGGTATTTCAGACAATGTGGTGTGAGGAAAAGTGGAGGTGGAGACGGACTCAGAAGAAACAGGAGAGAATCATGTAGCAGACTCAGGAGAAGAAAGAGGAGAAGGACTGGACAAGGCAGACTGCAATGTAGTTGCCATGGAAGGTGGACTACCATTACTACGCGACAAGGAAGCAGCGGAACCATTGTCAGGCGATGGGGATGACACACGAGAGGATGAAATGACATCGCTAGGTATGCTAGGAATTGATGATACAACTACATCACACGAGGAAGAAGGAAGGGTGTCCACAGTAGGAGCTAACTTAGGAAATAAGGTAGGACTCKAAYACTCAACGGGTAATCSTGGATCATCATCATGTGTAATAGGAGCACCCACAAGAGTGGTATATGGAAAGCTAGACTCATGAAAAGTGACATGACGACTGACATAAACACGACCCGTCTTAGGATCAAGACAACGATATCCCTTATAATGTGGAGCATATCCTAAAAAGACGCACCTTATAGACCTAGGAGACAGCTTATTAGACGATGTTGCAGGAAAGTTAGGAAAACATTCACACCCAAACACACGCATAAATGAGTATTCGGGAAGTTTACCAAACAATTTTTCGTAAGGGGATAAACCATTTAAAATAGTTGTTGGCAATCGATTAATAATGTAGGTAGCAGTATAAACAGCATCAACCCAAAATGTAAGAGGCATATTGGCTTGAATAAGCATGGTACGAGCTAACCCGAGTAAGTGACCATGCTTGCGTTCTGCTACTCCATTTTGTTATTGGGTATCAGGGCACGATTTACGAAAATGTACCCCAATTTTCCAAAATTCAACAATAAATTTATTGTTATCAAATTCTCGTCCACCATCACTTTGAAAATATTTAATTTTAGCATCAAATAAATTCTCAACTAATGCTCTAAAACCAAGAAATTTATCAAAAACCTCTTATTTGTTTTTCATAGGATAAATCCAACCCATTTGAACTGGATTTGTATCAGATTTCCAACCCATTTTTACAAGTGTATAGGGGCTGGAAATGCACTTGATGTATGTTCCACTAATTGCACTTTGGCTATGCCTTCTGTGTGCTCACTAATGAATAAATATATAACTTCTCTTTTCTGTGTTAAAAAGATGGGAATGTGAAATAGGAACATGTTATTTGTACATAATGTTGTAAAACATATTCGAGTGAAATCTTGCTACTTAATACTTGTCTATGGTGGGGGGGGGGGGGGGGACTTAGATATAGGGTACCTTTAATTTCTAGAAGTGGGATTGGAGATTTAGAGGCATTGTACAAACTCTTAAAATGAGCTTTTAATCTTCTTTAGATCATACATTGTACAATAGTTCATTTTCTTTTTTAAGGGTAAAATTATGGAGGAATTATTATTGCATATGAAGCTCCACTAAAGTAGATATACTTTGTGAAAAACCATTCATACAAATAAGCTCATTACTACCCCTAGTATCCCAAAGAACGATACAATGAAGAAAACAAAGAGTCTATTTTCCATGTTAGGTTAGGACACGTACTTTAAAGAGTTAGAGATCTTAAGTACTCCGTAAGTGTTTACATTATTATTACATATCAGATTTTTTTTCTTGACTAAAACCTCTAAATCACTTGACTTTAATTTTATAAATATTAACTAAATAAATAAAAATAAAGTAATTACATATTTATGTAAATTTTGGAAACGTGCGAGAAATGAGGAGATTCATTGTTAATACAATGACGGAAACAATATTAATGTACTCTCTCCATTTTTTAAGTTGTTCAACCACTACAAAACAAATGCACGTAAAGCAATGGATATTTAGGGATGGATTTAAATCCGTCCCTAAATTAGGAACGGAATTAAATCCGTCCCTAAATTAGGGACAAAATTTCTAATTCGTCCGTCACTATTTAGGGACGAATCTAGAAAACCGTCCCTAACCTATTTAACTGCTCAAACCAACGGTTCTCTTACTGAGGTTGCTTGAAGATAGATTCTACTAATTTCAAAGACTGTTGTTGGGTGTATAACCACTCGATTTGAATGGAAAAGTGTTGATGGACGAGCAAAACAACTTATAATTGTCGTAGCAACACGTGCGAAGGGTTGGGGTCAATGGAAAAGTCTAAAAAAGGCTTCTAGAGGGTCCAAATTTGCAAAAGAAAAAAATGAAATTTAGGGACGAATTTTAGATTTCGTCCCTAATTTAGGGACGAATTTCAGAATATGTTTTACTCTCGTACATTTAGGGACGGATTTTAACATTCCGTCCCTAAACTTAGTGACGGCCGACGGGTTTTATAATCCGTCCCTAATTGTTCTAGTACATATTAACAAATTTTAACAAATAAGAATACAAGTTTGTATTTGAAGTAGTTGGTTGAAGCTTTAGAGTGTGACTTTGAGGTCATGAGTTCGATTTCTCTCAAGAGTTGGACGCCTACTGTGATTAAGAGTAATCACCACAAATTATTTTTGTTTGTTTCTTGTTGTTCTCAAAGCGTTGCCAACTAGCCACCATCTGATGTGGATTTATAAGGAAAGAATCCTCACAAATCCAAGAAACGTGTGAAAAAGTGTTTGATAGTGTTTGAAAACTGAAAATAACTTCGAATCTTMAAAAGACTCGAAGGATCTTAACTCACCAAGTGGAACCAGCCCCTAAAAGGAACAACCGACCTAGTAGCTAATCAAGTGAATTTCCGGACCAACCACAAAACTCACAAGGTTCTCTCTGAATTAACAAAGAAGGATTTTTAACGCAAATAATTCTCTCTGAATTTTTATTGAAGAATTCGAACCTATTTATAATACAAATTAATTCTAAAACTAATTAAGATATTTATGAAAAGATATGAATCTTATCCAAAAATATCCTAACTAACCTTATCCTAAAATATCTAATCCACACGGAATTAAACTAATCTAACTAACCTAGATATTTATCCTAATCAAATCAGAATAATATATAATTAGCAATATCCTAACTAATTAATAAATATCCTAACAAACTAATTAATATCCTAACAACTAAATCTAATCTATAATAATTCGGACTAAATAAATAAAATAAAATAAAGTACAACATAATTAATCCTTCCAACCAGATAATTCCAGATTTCTTCACTTGATCGAAAATTCCAGATTTTCCTAGCGTATTCCAATTTTTCCATCTTTCTTTCCAACAAGTTAGGAGCTTGAAATTATAATTATGAATGATATTGTCGACCCTTGGATAATCTTTTGAACGTGCTATTGCATCCTCATCACCATCTCACAAATCCCCTCTTCTCGGTCCAGTAGCTTCATAACTCCACTCTCTTCCCACAACTCCTTGACACGAACGCAAGAGAAAAGGGCATGATCATCAGATTCAATGCAAGGGCACCGGGGCAGCAGATGTTAATAGGAATAATATGGCGGTTCGAGAGAAGTTGCCTTGTAGGCAGCGTACCCGTGCATAGGCGCCACAGGAAGTGCCGCACCTTTGGGCTAACATCTAACCCCCATATCTCCACACAAGCTCTATGGAACGCATCCAAATCGCAACCAATTCATATCATATAAGCCATTTTTGTGTTGTAAGTGCCTTCCTTCGTGAACGGCCAAGAAACAGAGTCACAAGGCAACCTCCCACTTAATGGGATAGAAAGAATGCACTTCTGGTCCCTTTCATTAAAATGGTGTGTAATTAAATCGTAATTCAATTGCTTATTTTGGAAATCAATTAAATCACATGCCATATCTATACCTTCGGCCCTCGGGCTTAAAATGAATCTTCCTTTCTCATCCGCTACCCATGGATCTTGCCACACATTAACTTGTGTTCCCGTCCCAATTCTCCACAACATGCCCTCTTTTACCAAAGCTTTCGAGCTCCAAATACTGCGCCAATTGTAACTGCCTCCCCAGCCAAGGTTAGAGTCAAGCAAAGAGGATTTAGGATTGTATTTAGCTTTGTACACTCGGCCTAATGATGAGTGCTCATTCTGCAATAATCTCCAAATCTATCTTCCGAGTAGTGCATCATTAAAAACATGCAAGTCCTTGAAACCCATCCCCCCAAGACATTTGGGAGTACACATTTTCTCCCAAGATACCAAGTGCATACCTCTCGCATCCCGTTGCGGGCCCCAATAGAAACGAGCCATAGCCGAACTTAGCTTCTGAATAACTCCACTCGGGATTTTGTACACTCCCATCAAGTATGTTGGAATTGCTTGCACGACAACTTTGAGTAGAATTTCCTTCCCCGCTCTAGACAGTAGCTTTCTTTCCAGCCCTTCAATTTTTTCCACACTCTATCCAACATCGTTTGAAACATAACCTTCTTCGACCTGCCAGCAATAGTCAGAATTCCCAAATATTTCTCGTGTTTAGTAACTTGTCGCATGTTAAGGACACTCATCAACTCCTGCTGATTAATGAATTTATAACTAATGAGCATTAAGTCATTAATTATCATATGAAATATGTCCAAAAAGTATAAATCGTCACCATGGAGATTTGAAGTTGACTTTGGCAAAATGAGACTTATTGCTAACCACATATTCATCAGAATTTAGTTTGCAAATAATGACAATAATAATAGTGTAGAAATTCAGTTTAAGGCCCTAATTTTGAAGCTTTTCCATTGACATCTTGTATCGTCGAACACCTTGATGCGCGCCCCTAAAATCACCTCTAACTCGTTCCATCTTCGTCCTTGGGTTCCGATTTGATGGGTGACGGAGCGGGGATGGACATAAAATTCACACCCATCACGGGATGAAGATTTGTTTTTAGGTGATACCCACCCCGTCCATCTACCACGTACAATTTTACAAATTTACTAATGTACAATGTATTAAAAGGTTAAAGTTGTATGTTTGTTGTACGCTTGTACTTAGTAGTAAAAGCCTATAAAAATCATGGGCTTTTATTATTAATCAACTAGTGTGTAGTTTGGTTTGAGACTTTGAGAATTGAGATAACATATTATGGGGTTTTTGTGATCTAAGTGATTGGATATAAAAATTAGTTGCAACATGTGGGTATTTGGCGGGGATTTGACGGGTGATAATGGCGGGGAGAATGTGTATTAGGCGGGGATGGATACCTGTTACGAATTAAAATATTCAGTTGACTTTAATTTGTTAACTAATATTATATGACATCTAACAATAATGACAGTCTGGCGACAGAGACACAAGTGCAAGAAAGAAGTAGTAGAGAGATAGTCCATTTCATACGACCCAAAGAAAGAAACCTAAGGAAGTTTTYAACGGAGGTTGAAGGGAAAGGAGAAGCATTCAAATAGAAGCGCCAAATAACTGCCGATGGGAAGTAACCACTACAACTTCCACACCCCACAATCTTCATCGTCGAAGTCTATAAATAGAGGGTTCCAGATCAACAACAYCAATAATAACAACAACAAATCAAATAAGCAATTTATCTTCTTTATCATCTATTGCTTTCCTTAGTCGCACTTGGCTTAGTAGCCAAGTATACTTTAGAATAAATTGACATTAGCATAGTGTAGTCTATCTCCATGTATCAGTAGCATGATACTTTATCCCCGGTTGTGTAAACATGGAGGTAATCATCATTCATTGTAATGCAATTGCAGTCTGACTCTTTCGTTACTATTTTAATGGAAGGCTTTCATATTTTTTCAATGTTGTTTGTCCTAAGATTTAGTTAAATCTCACACTAAGCTAAATTTTCAAAGCTCAATACTTTCTTAATTCTTTGTCTACAATCATTGGAGTCATTTACATTAGCGAGATTATCCATATAACCAGTAACCATAATAGGGGCAGCCCCCTACCGAACCAAAAATAATATTGGGCGATTGACTTGTTGGTGAAGTGCAAAATGAATTTTCACTTATTTCAAAAAAGATACTTGACAATGTAAATGAGCAAATTAATCAAAGTCATTTCAACTCAATGAAGTTACAATCTCATTTTTAATTGTGTTAAAATTATTTTGATTAATTTGCTCGTTTACATTGTCAAATCTCTTCATTGAAATACGCAAAAATTCATCTGTTGCTATATTTTTAACAGAGGAACGATGTTATTGTATTAATCGGTTGATTTATTTATTAGAATAAATTAAATAAGGTAAATATTAATTAGTCTAAATTATTTAGATTTAAGGTTTTGCTAATTGATAAAACTTTCCCCTTTTCCATTGTTGACCATATTGCCACTTTAAATACTGTATCTCTTATGCATTTGAGTTGATTGAAAAAAAAAACATTAATTGAATAGCTAATTTGGTCACTTTTTCTATTTATTAAGTGGGAAATTTCAGGACAATCATCAGGATTGTTTTGCTAAAGTCAATCCGGGGGTAAAATGGTATATTTTCGATTTTATATGGGGATGTTTATGTAAATTTACTCACACGTGGTATGGAGTTCGGTTTTCTAGCGTTACTGATATTTGTTCCCCGTTTAAGTCAATTTACGGTCCAAGTTATTTACTCTAACTAACCGTGGTTCATGATATTCAATAAGTTTTAATTCTAGTGGAGTTCATGGTCTTCTGTGACCCCTAGTTTCATTTCATTTCACGATTGTTGTCGTAGCCCTCTCCTTCTTCTTTCTCCTCTCTGTAATCTTTCTTCATTGATTGTGTTCCTGCGAGCTATCGATACTGCTGTTAAACGACGTTTCGCCTCATAGCGTGAATTCGCCGGTTTTTGATCCGTCAATTGAGGTATGCAAAAATGGTTCGTTGTATTCTAACTTGTCACTGATTAGTTTTCGTTGGTTTGATTTTTGCATTAAATGATGTTTGTCAATCCACTTTTCCGTTTATACGATTGTGTGATCTAGTTTGTAGATTGAAATCGGTTGCCATTACGTTTGTTGTTGGACATTTAATCCTTTTGTTCCTTTTCCCCATGAGTCTTCAATTTTTAGGGTTTTGTCAATTAATGTTTTCGATTTTGTGTATCTTTTTTTGTTGTTGTATAGTTAAATTTATCTGAATCTTAATACAGTTAATGGATTGTGGTACTCATTGTGTGTTGGAGGAGCTAAATGTTAATGTACCTCCAGTGTCCTGTGATTCTCGTCGTCTTGTTTTTGGGGCGGATGTTCTTCGCGGTGAATCTGGACTTACTGAACAGTCTGTTATTCGTAAGGTAATGATATGTTAGTTGCTATGGTGACTCCTTGTTCCCCTGAAATTCCCATATCCATTTATTTTATTTTTTTAGCCATGATTTGTAACTYTATTGTAGAGGAAGCGGGGCAATGTCAACTTTGTCGGTTCTGGAGTCTATGAGGTTAAGATTCTGATGACAAGTTTTAATAAGAAATTGTCGCTTGGATGCCTTCATTTAATAAATGGCATTGTTGATTTTTGTTAGTTCATTTGTTATTGTAGGATTCTTCGTCCACCAAGGGTGGACTTGTGAAGGCTCTTGAACATGTTTTAAGGGTTAGGAACGTTTCTCGTGAACGGGTGTGTTAACTACATTTACCTGGTGCTTATGTTTGTTATTGAATGGTTATTTTTGGTGTTTGTTTGGTCTAAGTGTTTAGGTGCTTTTCCAATTGGCAGGGACCAAATGTAATTTGCAAAGTTAAACTGTTCGGGAAAACAGTAAAATCTCTAGATCAAAAGTGCAGGGGATGGGTGATTGAGATGGGTTTCGGTGGTTTGTTGTGTCTTGTCAACATGAAGTTGCCTAGGTCATTGTGCTATTGGTTGATGACTAGGATTGACCCCGTAAATGAGCGTCTTCTCGTAGGTGGTTTGTCCTTTAYGTTTTCATGTAATCAAGTGAGATGGGTTCTGGGTTTGCCCAAGGGTGTTTGTCCAGTCCCCTCCTCGTTCCATTCGGTTGAAGACTCCAACAAGGTTATGCAGTTGGAGATGATATATGGACAAGTCTGGAGGAATGTTGATGGTCGTTCTGGAAAAGTTGTATTGCGTCGGGGGCTGTCTATTACACCAGCAGTAGTTGAGCGGATGCACTCTGAGTTTGACGACTCAGATGAAATGGAGTTTAAAATGTTGTTCGTGTTGGTTGCTCTTGATATGGTTTTGTGTCCCACTCAGTGTAGCCGGTTTCCCAAAMAGTTGCTCCCAGCTCTAGCATGTGTTTCGTATCCTCGCAAGTTCAATTGGTGTTCCCTAGTGTTAGATAGGCTCATGGCGAGCGCCAAGCGATATGCCGATTGGTTTTATTCTGATGGATTTGCTGGAGGTTGTGGTGGTTGCACTCTATTTCTTGCGGTAATAATATTTGTACTTGTGTACATTGTTTGTGTATGTTTGTCGAAAGTAAATGTTATTTAGTTTACTTTATTTCTTGATTTATAGATTTTCTACCTTGACCGTTTGAAGCGAAATGGTCTGCACTGGGGGAAACGTCCTCGTATAAAGGCGTGGAACGATGACCAGATAAAAAAGGCTTGCAATGCCGACAGACCTAATTTGGATGGGGATTTTGGTTTTCTTGGGGTGAGTTAGTGACTTTCCTAAATTTATTGCTGGCGTTTGTTAGTACATGTTAAACAACCTAATCCATATTGCTGAAGGTGTCTTGTTTTCTATTTCCATCAGGTACTTGATTTGGCTTATGGTGAGGAGCATCCGCTAGATGCCAGAGATGCATAGTGTTCTTCGGAAGACGAAGATGATTTTAATGTGTGAAGGAGGTTCCTAATGGACGTTGAACGTTGTCTAGTGTTAGATTTGCCCTAATCATGCTTTGTGTAAACTTAAATGTGTAACGTCACAGAATAAAATTGTCCTAAATTTTTATGCGCATTTTTATTTGTAATTTATTGAGCTTGGACAGAAGTTTTGATTGTTATGTAGTTGTGACACTTTGTTCTTCTATTTCAATTTAGTAATGTTAAATAATTTTTTACTTCTGAGACTTATTTCTAATTTATTGTTGCTTGCAAATCTGTGATGTTTAAGTTCTGAGAATTATTAGTTTTATTGATCAGCTTGTAATTGTTGTTTTGTTATGATACTGTTGTTACATTAGTGGTTAATTCCTAGAGCTATTTAGGGTGTTATTGTTACAATAGTGGGATGAAATATTAATATCTTTGTATATTTTCTGATTATATAAATACAAATATCAAAGTATCTAAGTTTTTATGTTTATGTTAAACTGAAATTAGTCATTTTGTTTTTATGTTGCTTAAATGTTTTTAAGGATGGCTGTTCGATTGCAAATATCTACTAGTCCACTTACAATTAAGATTAGTACAACAATTAATGGGKAGGCAAGATAAGCCAAAGCATACATTAACTTTCAAATAACAACACCCAAGCTTCATACAATGTTTGCAGATGCATGTACCAATGTACATGTGATGGTCTAGCCTTGGGAAATATACACAAATTCTCCAAGCTGCACAAAAACTACTTAAGCTCAATGTCATCATAGCAAAAGATATCCTAAGAGGTTATGTTGTGGGTAGGGCTGTTCAAAACCGGATACCAGAAATTATCCGGTCCGAATTTCCGGATATCCGAATTTTCGGAAATCTTTTTTTGGATCCGATTCCGGTCCGAATTAATCCGGATATCCGAATTTCTGGATATCCAAACCGGATCGGAATACCTGATACCCGAATCCGATTTTGATGATTTATACATGCTTGATTAATTGTCTTATTGACTTGCATCTCCAATCATTATTTAATACAATAATAAAAAAAACTATATATTACAAGGCTACAAGCCAATAATATGCCATGCAAGGCTAGAAAAGTTCTCAAGTTCTAAAGTCTCAAATAGTCAAATCTCAAGTTCTCAACTCTAAAGGGGAATAGGGGATGAGAAAGGAATTAAAATATGCAAATTAAATATTACATAAGTTACCAATATCCATTAACAATTTAATATTACAATACCAAAGGGAAGGGCAAATAAATTACACCAAATACTAAACCAAAGCTTAACATAATTCATCACTCCATAGTATCAATCGTTTCATCGATTATGATTTCCGGTTGCTCCATAGATAAATCTTTCAAGCCTACAAAGCATAATAAATAAAAAAGAGTTAATATTCTTACTTTATAACACATTGCAAGTTCAACTTGAAATAATAAGGGAATAATAATAAAATTAAAATAAATGAAACTAACCTTCTTCCATTTCTTCCAACATTTTCAAGTTATCTTCAATCACTAATGGTGTAGTAGAAGTACGTAGCCAATCTTTGGAGCAAACCAAAGCTTCAACCATTTTTGGAGTCAATGAAGTTCGAAAATCATCTAGCACACGACCCCCCATACTAAAAGCGGACTCCGAAGCAACGGTGGAAACGGGTATGGCAAGGATGTCCTTAGCCATCTTGTTAAGGATGTCTTTATTTATAATTAAGTAGAAATGCTCATGAAGTTTCCTAATATATAATACAAAACATAGTTTTGTGATTTTGTAAATTATGCTAATGCTCCCTACATTCCAAAAAGCCCACTACACTGCATTTTTAAACTGTATTATTAAAACTGTATTGTAAACTGTATATATAATTTGGATTTATTGGGCGGTTGGGAGCATTATTAAACTGTATATAAACTGTATTATTAATATTATTCTGAATTGATATAATCTGTATTATTAAACTGTATACAGTTTAAAACAAAATATTATTCTGAATTGACAAGATAAGCCATATACTGATATACCAACACGACAACACCTTACTATCAGACATTCAGACAAACCAAAATAAGAAAAATTGGCTTACTGCTTAGTGTACAAAACAAAACCAGAAAACAAAACAAATCATAATTATGGCAGAATTAGTGAATTACCATATGGCAGATGCAGAAAATAAACACAAAATAAGAAAAATTTGGCAGAAATCCAACGGAAATCCAAATCCAAATTAGGCAAAATGAGTACGAAAAATAAAACACAGAATATGCATAAAAATTCATATAAACACAGATTTGAACAAAACGGATTTATACCAAAATTCATAAAAATTCATAAGAAAATTCATAAGAAAATAAACAGATTTAAACAAAGATTCATATATAAAAATTCATAAGAAGATAATTAAAAAGAATTACTTGTGAGTGAGCCGTAAGGTGAACGGAGATGGAGAATCGACGATGAACGGAGATGATMAACGGCGACCAACGGAGATGACGAGTCGTGACTCGTGAGGGACGTGAGGTGAGAGATGGCTGAGAGAGTGATAATGAGAGTAGGCGAGTTAGGGTTTCATTCGTGAAAGAGAGAGACTGAGAAGTCTGAGAGGCAGTTAGGGTTTCATTCGTGAGAGAGAGAGACTGAGAGAGTGAGAGGCGAGAGAGACTGAGTGAGGGTTTCAGGCCGTTTCACTAAGCAGTAAGCCAGTAATTGATGAACGGACTAAGGCCCATTAACTCAATAAGGCAATAATTGTGAAAGTAATTGTATAAAATGAATTGGGCTTTTAGAATGTGAAGCCCAATTATTCGTAAACCGGATATCCGAATTGTGATTAATAGTATTCCGGATTCGGTCCGGTTTCSGAATTCAAAAATCGGATATCCGGTCCGATTTTTCCGAATTTTAAAAAACCGGATCGGAAGTCCGAATTTTTGGGAAAAAAAAAATTCGTATACCGTACCGAAATATCGGAATCGTAAATTTCTGCACAGCCCTAGTTGTGGGATTAATGGCTCCTCCAACATTGTTCGACATAAATATTACAGACAAAGCAGTCAATGGTAATCAAAAGGTAAACCCGCTAATTGGTTTTACTTATCCATTCGTCTAACAACCTCTTTTGCCCCCTCACAACCATTCAGAAAGACGYACTGGGGTCCATGTTGCCCCAAATCTGATGATCAAGGTACTTGCCGCAGTATAGTAAGCTCCCATTCTTGATCGGATAGTCACCAAGACAGCCGACCCTAGGTATCTCGACTTGGTCATGCATCAGGAAGAACTCATTGTACTTGTAGCCAGCATACTCAGCCCAACGATTGTATACTTCAACCATCCTCTCAGTTGGCGCGAATGTGGTAGTCCACTTGATACCATCCTTGTCTACAGTTTGAAGGAATGTGACCTTCTTCACATGAGTGTTTGTGTTGAAGTAGAAATCCTGTATGAGGAGTAGCATATGTTTATGTTATAAAGGGTCGAATGCATTACTTGATTTAGTAATTAGATCACCATATGCAATAGGCTCCATATATAGAATACATCACTTGATTTTCAATAGCAAATCACTTGATATTGAGCAACAAAGAAAACTAGTCAATAAATTGAATCATATAGTAGGTAATCATCCAGGAAAGATATGTGCATAGCATCTCTGACAGAGCAATCGAAAAGAAATCATAACCATTAAATACACGGATGAATTTTCTCAATCTACCCTTCCTTATAGCAATTTCGACCATTTCCCCAATTCGTCACCATCAGCAACAAGAACGACTTAACTTCAATCATTATAACAACTAGGCATAAAATTAGCAAATAAATCCAGAACATGGGCGTAATTACACATACACTCATAAGCAATCAGTTTCRTAATCAACCAGCATCAATGCTCATTTACTTAAAATAAATGACACAAAACACAAAACATTGACTCATGCAATACTCACTAAATGCTACTTGTGAATAATAGAGCAATAACTGACTAATTGGTTGTTCCCAATATACATGACACACAGACAACCATGACAATCAAACCGTGCATTTGTTCAGCAACACCAATTTTGCAGTTACTTACAAAGGTTTAATTAAATTTAACCTTCCATTAGTCAACATAATATGTTCGATAGTCAAATCAATTCCACTTAATCAAAAATTTGCCACAATTAGTCTAAGTATAATTTCGTCAACAATGAAGTAATTAAAAATGAGAATATGAGTAGTGACTCACCTCAGCCCCCTTAACACCGATGCGGTCTCCGTCCTTCACACCAGAGCTTTCAGCGGTAGCTTCTGGTGTGATGGTGCATCCGGTGCAATGCATTGTTATCTTGTCAGCTGTTGTGTCGAGCTTAGTGGCATAATCATCAAATATGCGCTTGAACCTGTCATCAGGGTTCATCTCGTACTAGATCCCTTCGTCACCGTGGTTCCCGTTGTATACTAGAACACAAATATGGGTGATGAACTCCATTGAGCCACCACTCGAGCACACCAATTCTTCAGTTGACTCCTTCTTTTCATTAGGAGACTCGAGTATCTTTTTCTGCATGTCAGGACTAAATTTCGAGACCACTTTGTTCAACACCTTATCCACTTCAGATAGCCCCTCATAGAATACCTTCATGTGCCTTTCGAACCTTTCCTTCTTCTCTTCTAGTYAMTCGTCGGTGCTATGACTCGACCCTTCAGAGAACTCCAAAAACCGCCTAAGCTTCTTGTTGATGGCTGTGCTTGAMAGTGGTKTGTGAGTTGCTMCCTTCTTCTTACTTGGGTTATTAGGACCAATGTGAATTCCGCCATTTTTGTTGGCTGGAGGGCTGTTTGAGTTTTGGGAAGGTACCCTCCTGGAGGCAGGACTCTTTCCCTTTCGAATTCTCTCATTCCTCTCAAAGCTGTTCCTAGAGCTGGAACCCATCTTCAAGGATACGTATGTTTGAGATGTGCTGCTACTAGAATTAGGGTTTTCAAATTGCAATTGAAACAGGGCACTGCAGTTTGCCGCTATTTATAGTGGAGCCTCTATCTGTTTGGTAGGGTTTCTGCTAATGAACCCTGTACTTCTTTTACATCTTAATGTAGGACTCTTACCACCACAACAATCCAATTAGTCCTCGCTAATGACTATCAGCCAAAGTTGAAGCCAATGGTATTTCGAAACGTATGCTTCTTTACAATAATAATCACTATTATATTGGGAAATATTACACTTAAATGTTAATGGTGGAATGTGGAGCCCAGTTTCGTGATCTTCATCAATTGTGGTCCAATTCTTAAACCCGGTCCATGTAGTTTCTTACCCCAGCCCATTCCTAGAATCAACCCAGTCTGTAACGCTTGCATTACCAAACCATGGTAAGTGGGCCATGTTTTCATGCAACACATTATTGTATCTTTCATTTTTTTTCTTTTTTCTTTTAAAAGGCTTAATTAATATTATAATATTATTTTTTTTCCATCATAACAAAAGATGGTACGATCTAAATTTATATTAATTACTATCCTACTCAAAGTCGACCAATATTATACATAGTTAATACGAGTTTTTAGATTTTAGATTAAAATTTTAAGGGTCAAAATATTTATTTAGACGTCAATTAATAGTCAATAATTTCAAACATAAATTGTAATTATTAATCTTCTAATGTGTGTGTGGCATCCTAAGATGAGAAATTGGCGAAAAAGCTGTATAAAAATTTTAGTCATCTAGTTCAAATGTGTGTTTATATTTGTGTTTAGTATTCTACTCGCAAAGTCAATAATTTCATATTTTTTCTGATTATTTAAGTGTCTTTACTATCCTTTACTTACTAACTTCATAAACCTACATACAAACATAGTTTAAGCGACTAGTATACAAGTATGATTCTCATACACTTCAAACAAGACTACTCTAATTGAATATGCGTTTAACCATGTACTATTCCAAAATGAGTCGTCGAACATAAGATGTTACATCGTTTGTTGTTCAATGGTTTTTTTTCGTTGTGAAGATGTCAAATTTTATATTAGATACTTACATTATACGACTACTTTCAATCTAAAATGGATTTGTTTCGGTGTGTATTATTGACCTCATCTAATTGCGTATACACAACGGTCGTCTAATTGTGTATTTGTCAAAGTGTAGATGTGAAACTACAGTATTTGATACTATACTTATATGACTCGTCTACTGTAGTGTGGTTTTGTGTCGTCTCAAGTATGAGTATGAATTGTTTTTAGAGATCAAAGTTTGAACATAGTAATAGGCTAAAATTTAAAATTTATTACGGGTTACGAAATCCTATCAATCACCCCCTAATTCAATTCACCGTGTTAAATTTCACCCGTAACTCATTAATCATTCAAACAGTCTCAAAATAACCTCGGGTTTCGTGACCCTAATGAACGGTTGTACATCAACCAAACTTGGTCTTTAAATAAAGGACCAACAGCATGGTTTGCAAGACACACCAACATCAAACCCTTGAAATTCTTTTATCTTTTCAATCTCTCTGCTTCTATTTCATCATGTCACTCGCAAACTCAGACACAAAGAATGAGTTGGTCCCGACGAACAGCAACAACACCGCTATTGTCCTTCCCAATGCCGGAGCCATAATTGTTGCTGAAGACCCTCAACCGCAACCACTTGCGGTGGTGATTCCCAAAGGGTGCAAACGTCGTTGAACAGCGGCACGAGTGCCAAGGAACAGGGTTTACATGACCCGATCCGCAGTACGAGCAAAAATGATCGGAAACAAGGAAGCCGACGGCTAGGAGAATTCATCTGCACCACCACCAGAGGTCCCTGTTGCTGATCCAGCATACAGAGCGTTCCTTGACCAAGTCAAGTCTCACCCTGAAAATTACTGTGAATTAATCTAGTTTTAACATGCTAAGTTGAAGGTCTGAWGATGTTTTTTGGTTAGTAGTTGCTTCTTTTGGTGGATCATGACTTTGTCTACTAATGTCTTTTGGTTGTGTTTGCCTGTACTTGAATGGCCCCGTAGATTGTAATTGTGGTTTAAATTTAATATTCGTCTTAATGTTAATGTAAGTTGTACTGCGTATGTGGTTTATGAATTGCAAATTGGATGTTTAAGATATTAGTGTTGGACTTGATTGATTGTTTTCCAATTTCCACCTTTGAAAGTGTAGTCAGATTTTAAAACAAAATTTGATGTGTTTTATTTGCAGATCTCCGACCACCAAGAGCCACCCTAAATGGCGGCCATAGTAGTGACGGTTTATGGAAATGTGTGAGAAATTATGAGTGTACAGCTTGCCCACCCGTCATAGAATTTAAATTATGATAATTCACAGTCGACTATAGGTTGCCACGTCAGACAGGAAAATAATGGGGCAACTTGTTTCAGTTCAAATATAAATGCATTGAAGTGTAGGACCAACAAGGGTTGTGATTGTGGTTTGAGGGTTATTCAGGGATTTGGAATTTGGAATTGGTGTTTTATTTAGGTTATGCAATTATGCAACAGGTTTAGCTATAAGATGGGGTGATCAACATTGTCGAAACAATTTCTCAAGTTTGAATCTCATAAAGCAAATTCCAAATTATTTCAAATTCACAATTTGAAATTTCATAATTCAATTCCAAAATATTTCAATTTCAACGTTATATTTAGAGATAAGTATATATCGTAATAAGTTTTTCTTTAGAGATAAGTTTATATCGTAATAAATTTGTTTATATTTCAATTCATAATAAGTTGATATTTAGAGATAAGTTCATCAAAATTGGAATTTGTCTTAGTGATATCCAGAGAAGTACTGAAATCATGATGATAGTTAAGCTATTTTTGGCAAATCGATTGAAGAGAAATTTGTAAAATTTAAAATTGACAAAGTAAGATCGCATTTGCAAGAAGCAGTAAGAAAGGAAGAATTAAAGTAAAATCATGATTGTGACGAGAGTGTCATGGTGGTGAGTGTTTTGGGGAAAGGTAAAGGATACAAAAAATACTGAAGGAACAAATCAGTGAACATTATTCATTTGAAATGACATCGTTTGTTTTATTTATATTTCAATTCATAATAAGTTGATATTTAGAGATAAGTTCATCACAATTGTAATTTGTTTTAGTGATATCGGAACCAAACAAAGCAAATTATATCATAAAAGTAAAATTTAAATACGATTAGTTGCGAATATATCTTAAACGATGTTCATCTTTTGAATAAATTGAAACTTAGTTAATGTTTAGCAAATCAAATTAATATTGTACTCCATAATGGAAATCCCTAAATAAATCATTTGGCAAATCGACTGAAGAAAAAATTGTAACATCAAAAATTGCAGAAGCACGATCGTATTTGCAAGAAGCAGTAAGAAAGGAAGAATTAAAGTAAAATCATGATTGTGACGAGAGTGTCACGGTGGTGCGTGTTTCGGGGAAAGGTAAAGGATACAGAAATACTGAAGGAATCAGTGAACATTATTCATTTGAAATGACATCGTTTGTTTATTTATATTTCAATTCATAATGAGTTGATATTTAGAGATAAGTTCATCACAATTGTAATTTGTTTTAGTGATATCGGAACCAAACAAAGCAAATTATATCATAAAAGTAAAATTTAAAATACGATTAGTTGCGAATATATCTTAAACGATGTTCATCTTTTGAATAAATTGAAACTTAGTTAATGTTTAGCAAATCAAATTAATATTGTACTCCATAATGGAAATCCCTAAATAAATCATTTGGCAAATCGACTGAAGAAAAAATTGTAACATCAAAAATTGCAGAAGCATGACCGCATTTGCAAGAAGCAGTAAGAAAGAAAGAATCAAAGTAAAATCATGATTGTGACGAGAGTGTCATGGTGGTGCGTGTTTTGGGTAAAGGTAAAGGATACAGAAATACTGAAGGAACAAATCAGTGAACATTATTCATTTGAAATGACATCGTTTGTTTTATTTATATTTTAATTCATAATAAGTTGATATTTAGAGATAAGTTCATCACAATTGTAATTTGTTTTAGTGATATCGGAACCAAACAAAGCAAATTATATCATAAAAGTAAAATTTAAAATACGATTAGTTGCGAATATATCCTAAACGATGTTCATCTTTTGATCAAATTGAAACTTAGTTAATGTTTAGCAAACCAAATTAATATTCTACTCTATAATGGGAATCCCTAATTTTAAGCCCAAATAAATCATTTGGCAAATGGACTGAAGAGAAAATTGTAACATCAAAAATTGCAGAAGCACGATCGCATTTGCAAGAAGCAGTAAATGTATTTTGTTACAAATTTAAATTTATGTATTTCCTTCCATCCTTCGAAAAACGATTGTAACTGTACCATTTCTATGTGGTAAAATTTTTTTTATTGATGACTAAAAATCGTACTTGTTAAATGGTTCTTTTCCGATGTTTCAAATTTATATGAGGCTAATTCATTTCCATAGTGAGAATTCGACCACAGGATCATTTCTCATACCCAATTTGCATTGGTGCCACATCAATTTTTCTAGGGGCAATATAGTCTAAGTCGGAAAAAATATAGACAAGCCTTTCTCCATTGAATTATCAATCGTTGGATACATTACGATGCAAGCACCCTCATTGGCTAATGTAGAAAAACATGGATTGCCAACATGGCACATCATGTGGCCAGAAAATTTGGGCGGTAAAGTAATCATTTTCTAAAAAATTTGGTCCACCCGCCAACATTCCCTCCATTTCTTTTTTGGTAATTTAAATTTCAAAATCAGTCAACCAACTTCATTCAATATTACACCAGGATAAGGTTGGTTAAAATTAGACTCCTTACCTCCACATCCTGAGAAATCCAAACACCACCAAAAATCAGATATCAAGAATGGCTATGGACAACCAATCGCAAAAACCAAACACTCCATTATTCATTAGTCATATGCAGAGGTTGAGATGCCACACGAAAGAGGTCCCCTTTGATGAGAAAGAGTTCTTTGTGAAAACAGAACATGGAAAATCAATTCTCTCCTACGAAGAACTCTACGAGATTGTCCTTCACCTCAACGGATGTTTGCTTGAAAACCTACCCAAACTCAGAATGACGAGCAACGACGACAAAGGTGTCCCTGCACACTTACCAAACTACAATGATCTGTTGGGTATGGTAGATCTTGAAGCACTCGCTGTGAATAGTGATGGCAACGGATCGGATCTGGACCAGATCCTACTGGATCCAGATCTAGATCCGTTTTTGAGTGAAGGATCCAAATCCAATCCGTATCCGTCGGATATTTTTTCTTAGGATCCATATCCATATCCGACAGATCTTACGGATACAGATCTTAAACGGATCCTATGAATCATTGCAAAATTTTACCTATTTGAATTTGCCAAAACAATATTTAATAAATTCAAACCTTCCAAATATTGTTCTTTTGGGTCAATACTTAGAAAATAAATAAACAAATCCACAAAGTTCAACAATTACAATTAAAAATATAACAAAGTACACACAAGTACACAACACACTACAACTTTTGAAATGAAGTTCACAAGATACATAAAACATAACTAATGAAAATACTACTAGTCTACTAATCTTCATCCACTATCCTTATATCATCAACATCCTACAAGAAAAAAAAAACATGAATTAGTGATATAAAGTAACATTAAAAAATTGAATAATTAAGTTTAAAATATTTATTGATTAGTTTTGTTTTTAAGTATTACCATATCAATGATATCCATCCTTGTGCATCCATATTATCTTCATAATCCTCGGATATAGTAGAAATAGCTTTTCCTTCCATATCTCCTAAAACAAACATAATATAAATTAGAATCCATTTATATTTATTTGAAACTTTAAAAGCAAAAAATAATGCAATGTTAGTATATTACCTTTTACTATCATCAATCACCAACTTTGCAAACACATTAAATCCTCCACAGTTTGAGAATGAAGTCGAGAGCGGTGGGCACTAACTACTCTTCCACCCATACTAAAAGCACTTTCTGATGCAACCGAAGAGACGAGAGAATTGCAAGAATGTCTTTGGCAATTTTTTTCAAGGTGGATAATTATTGTCACCTTTCACCATCACAGAACATCAACTCATTATCCTCCGGCCATGAGGCGCCTCCAAGTATCGATCAACCTCGCCCTCAAGAGTCTTGTCAAAACTTTGTCTTTTAGACTTAGCAAACATCTTCATTACCACATTCTTTAAACCCCCGCTTCAATTGTGAATGGTCATTTTGTTTTTCATTCTTACTTTCAAACTCACCCACAAGATTGTCAAGGATACTTCTTACTCTTCCCATTCACTATCAAACTTACTCCATATAATTGCTCAAAATAATGAGCACACAATCCATTTGTTTCTAGGTCTAAAATTGCGGCAACCGCTAAAATACCATTTATTTGTGACCAATATTTATCAAACTTCCTCGACATACTGTTAGCCATTGTCCTAAATAATCTCATTTTCATCATGATCACCCAACTATTCAAACAATCTAATCTCACAACAGTTCTAAAAAAAAGTGGCCGTAGGATGTTTTCTAATTGAGAAAATCTTAGTAGCCTTATAAAATACCTCCAACTTTTGACAAACAAGAGTAGCCATCTCCAATCATCATCACTAGAAGAGAAAACTTTATCCTTTTATAGTCTTTCAACTTATTAAAACTTCTTAAAAGGCAAACTAGAATCAATCATCAAGTAAGTAGAATTCCATCTTGTTTTGCAATCAAGACCAACCCTTTTGGTTTATTCACATTCAAAAGCACGACAAGCTTCCTCAAAATTTTCAATTCTTTTAGGAGTAGACATCCAAATGCAAAACATTCTCTTACTTTTTCCAATAGCATTATCAATCACTTGCAAACCATCTTTCACAATCAAGTTTAAATATGAGCACTACATCTCATGTGCAAAAAGCTCCATTTAACACCAAACAACTACTTTCCAATTTATCCATCAAAACATTAACATTGCATCATTTGTGGTACAATTATCGACAACAATAGAAGATATTTTGTCTCCAAAGAGAATTGAGACAACGTATCATTAGAATTTTAGCAATAACCCCTTTGTGTGAGGACATGGCACAAAACAAAACCTACATTCAAAAAAGAAAAAGACAAAAAGCCATATAAACAACACATTCTACACCAAAATATTATCAACTACATACTAGTCATTTCATAATACTAATACTCCAAATTTTAGAAGTAATTAAGAAGTTACCTTATTGTTCGATTATGCAAAACCCACTTTTGATTCGATGATGCGATGCACGGCCATATATCCCTTCTTTTGATTGGAGGCGGTCCACATGTCAGTCGTTATAGCCACTCTACCTTCATTTGCCTCCATCAAATCCTTAAGAGCAACTTTCTCCGTGTTGTACAACTTCATCACGTCACTCTTCAATGTGTTCCTTGACATCATCTTGAAATTTTCATTCAAACTCTTCACAAAGCTCCTAAAACCAATATGATCAACAATAGACAATGGATACTCATGTTATAATACATTCTAACAACTCCCTTCTTGAAACATCTTGATCAAAAACTACTCTTTGATTTATCCTTCACTACCAAAGTCGGATTCCCATCAACTTCACAACTAACCTTCAATTGTGATTGTCCTGCCGCAAGTTTCAAATGTCTTCCAGGACACGATTCCTTAGAATGTTTCTTAAGGTGGGAGTTCCATTTTTACCATTGTAAGATAATGAACGCTTACAATACTTGCACTTTGCCTTCTGAACACCATTGATTGTAACAAGATCAAAGAATTCCAACAATCAGATGTTAGTTTTTCTTTCTCTTAGCACTACCCGATGAGTTTCAATGGTATTGTATTCCCAATTCACATTCATCCACAAACCCTTCCAAATCATCTTCCTCATTCTCATTTTCATTCTCATTTCATTAGACAAAGGCACAACAATGGTTCTTCATTAGGATGACTAGAACCGGCATCACTACTCTTAAAATGATTGTGCTTCCATGGGGTTAACTGAAAAAATGGAACACCATATCACATATAAATTCCATCCATTTACAACAAATAAATGTTAATTTTACACTTATCTAATCATACCCAAGTACCCACAACAAAGATTAACACCAAATTCAGATTAAGAATTCATACAATAAATACAATTATTACAAAATATCTAATAATCTCCTAAAACAGAAAATACACATACTAATAATCCTAAAAAACAGAAAATACAAATAATAATAATCATTAAAAATAGAAAATACATAATAATACTAATAGTCTAATACAATAATAATAATAATAATAATAATAATAATAATAATAATAATAATAATAATAAAATTAAATATAATAATAATAATAATAAAATAATATAATAATAATAATTGTTGGTACCCATTGAGCCACCAGGCCCAATGGCCACCAGGGCCATGTCAACTAAGTCCAATAAGCCAATTCGCGCCAAACTGATCCAGTAGCGCCAGTCAAAGGGAGTCAAAGCCACCAACCCACTAACCAAAAGTTGGATATATGCATACACCTACCCTGGTATATCAGTACGCCACTTGTCACATTCGAGGAAGCTTGACCATGCAAAGCCTCGGGTATAAAAGCAGGCTGGAAGCCCCAAGGCTGGTAAGTTCATTCGACACACAAACCTCCTACATTATATTTCTCTCAAATATTGACCACCCTGGTAAATACTGACACTCCATCGAAGGGCTGTTCCTGGGTGCCCCAGGGTAGTTCAACCGTGTTTGTAGGAGCAAGGATTGCAGACCAGGCCATCTTCACCAACACCGGCTCGTGGCAGCTGCCACGTCAGCAGTACCACATATTGTACCAACAATTTGGCGCTAGAAGGAGTGCGTAGTGTCACATACGGAGTGAAGAGAACCATGAGCATCCAAACCAGGATATGATGCATGTGATGGAGCTGACCATAGAAGCCAGATGAGTCTCTTCCACAGCAAGAAGCCGCTCCTCGAGACGTACCAGGTCAGCAGACACCGGAAAGCCGGGGGTCAATGCCACCCCGTCTCATCACAACCCATCCCAAAGCCGAGGAACCAGAATACTGGGACGTTTGGACAAGGTGGGACTTATCAACAAGAACCTCCTCCCTCGGAGACCGAGGTTACTCGACTCCACCAAGCCCAGACCAGCGTGGAGCAGGCGAGAAATATCTTAAACGTGCAGGTCTGGCATCCTCAGTTATGTGGAAACACTTCGGGAGTGGGAACCACTCAAGGTAATGACTTTATTGGTCCAAACCTGCCCACACCAAGCCGCTCGGCCAGGAGGTACCATGACCAGGTAGATGGCGCAACAGACCACCACGACACACCGTCAGAAGGCGACTAAATTACTCGCCACACATCTTCCTCCTCACCATCTTTGGGTCCTCACCATCGAGGTGAAGGCCTGCCAGATGAAACTGCATGGACCTGAGGGTGAGGTACGCAGCCTGCACACCCACGACGACGGTCCAGCAACGGTCAGGCATGGTCACAAGCAGAATCCGCTGGATATACGTCACAGACTACCAGACCTGGGACATGCACCAGGCCTGGCGGTCAGTTCATGACAGGCTGGGAAATCGACTCTCAGCTTTCCAAAGGTTGGGAAACCAGATCCGATACAGAGGTCAACCTCAACTGTTGTTTCCCCTGGTCAAGCTACAGTGCATGCAGAGCTGAGATCAGGTATCCTTCCTCATCACCACTTAGTGAAATTTTGAAAGCTGGTCACAAAATTAAAATGCCAGGCCACATCAAATTTGATGGTACGGAGATCCTGAAGACCATGTGGCCCTTTATGAGGACACATGTAACCTGGCGTGAATTTACAAGATGCAACCTGTGAAGTATTTTCCTACCACCTTGACAGAATTGCACAGGCTGGTTTCGAAATTATCCACAGTAGTGTCCATAGCTTGCTACCTGGCGATCAGTTCAGAAATCATTTTCATAAGTGGTAAGAGAAGGGAAAAATCTTCAGTTGAGCTTATGTCAGTAAAGCAGGGTAAAGATGAAAGTCTGCGTGATTATTACCAGGTTCAATAAGAGCCATTAATGGTCTCCAGATCAAAACCTGATGTGGTATCATGGCTTTCAGTATGTCTCAGACCAGGCCCGTTCAGGACCACCTCACTAAGTCAAAGTGGATACCCTGGCCCAGGCAATGCGAATCTCAGATGAGTTATCACCCTGGAGGAGTTCAACAAGACCACAGCACCAGGTGGAACAGCAGCTCCGAAAAAGGAGGAAAACACCAGCTACTGCCCAAAAATCCAGAAAGGAAAAGAGGGAAAAGAAAAAGAGAAAGCATCAGCACCACTTCCACCTATTTTCGAAAGTTTTTACCCCCCTCAATACAGACAGGCAGAATATATGCAACTCACAAGGGAGGATAAATGGATCAAAACTCCCAAGAAGTCCAGGGCTGGAAAGGATCCTAATAAGTAACTGTGACTCACGAGTGTCCTGGTCATTCCACTGAAGATTTGTGTCCAGCTGAAGAAATAACATTGAAGACCTAATCAGAAAGGGATTCTTTCTCAGTACAAAGAAATTTGCAAAGATAAAGGGAGAAAGACCAGGGCCAGAAAGGAAGACAGAACAGAGCAACCAAGAGATACCAGCCCAGGAGGCCAATCAATGAAATTTCTGTTATCTTTGGCCCACCTGCCTCAAGAAGCATCTGAAAAATAAGTCAGAACAGCTAGTTGTTCCAATTCTTATCAGTCTGAATTTTAGATATTCCTGAAATTAAGCTTTGACCTCAAGACTGTAGGCTGGTCCAGCCCCATAATGATCCCTTGATATGTTCAGTCCAAGTGTGCAATCACCTAGATCCATAAAGTCCTGATTGATGGGGGTAGCTCTGTAAATTACTTTATTATCATGTTTACCAAAAATGGTTACAGGAAGCAATATGGAGCCCACAAGACCGATATAACAGATTTCTGGAAACTCAATTCTTCCTAAGGTGAAATTAAATGCCAGTCACCTTGGGGGATGAAGAGTTAGGGAGAACTGTTATGGTCAGGTTCCAGGTGGTAGAAGCTTATTCACCCTATACATTATTATGGGAGAAAATTCATGGAGCCTTTGAAGGTGTAGATCTACCTATCATCTATGCTTCAAGTATGTATCAGACTGTTGTAAAGTTCAGTGTTGAGAGGTTCTCAAATAGCAGCCAGGTCATGTCAGCTAGCCTGGTGAAATCATCAAGGAAAGAAGACTCAGACAAGCTTCGGAGGCGAGGTAGAGAAATGGGGCTGATCCAGTCCACAGCCTTTAAAGAAGAGGTATCCAGGTCACAGAACCAGAAGCAACTCATTCTCAAGAATCAGCACAGTTTTCTACTGGACCACAGATTGAATTAGACAGGGTGGCGCCTGCCACAACCAGTCGAAGGCACAGAGTCAGTACCCCTGGTCAAGACACTGATAGAATGGTCCAGATTGGTTCAGATTGGGGCTCAGGAAAGGTGTGATTTAATCAGCTTGCTCAGGCTCATGAAGATGTGTTTGCTTACTCAGCAGATAGAATGCTGGGATTGATCCTGATGGTAATATCGCACATCTCTCTCTGGATCAGCAAAAAGCCTGATAAGCAGAAGCAGAGACACTTTTCCATGGAGAAGAATCAAGCCATTGAGGCAGAGGTCAATAAATTGTTAGATGCAGGTTTGTGAGTTGTGCACTATCCAGAGTGGCTGGCAAAAGTGGTAGATGGTCTAAAAAACCAAATGCCACCGAGAATGTGTGTGGGATTTCACAGACTTAAACAAAGCCTGCCAAAAGACTGGCTACCCTCGCCACGGATAGTCAACTGGTAGATTCAACCAGGGGTCATGCCAGGCTCTCTTTCATGATCTTTCTCAGGATATCACCAGATACACATGTAACCACCAGACAAACAGAAGACAGCATTCATCCCAGCCTGTGGTGTTTATAACTACATCATGATGCCCTTTGGGCTCAAGAACGCTGGAGCCACCTACCAACGTTATGATGACCAGGTCTTTGAGACTCAAAGGGGCAGGAATCTGGAGGTTTATATGTGATGATGCCATTGTCAAAAGTGTCAATCCAGAAGATCATGTTGAAGACCTTGCTTGAAACATTTGCAAATTTGAGGAAATACCAGGTCAAACTTTAACCCAAGAAAGTGTCTTTGGTGTTAAGTCTGGTAAAATTCTTGGAATTCCATGTCCAGTCAGAGAGGAATGATGCTAACCCTGAGAAAAGTAGAAGGCAGCATTGGACTTCCAGAACCGAGGAGCATCAAAGATGTACAGAGGCTAACAGTAGATGAATGCTTGCATTCCATTCATAGCCAGGCCATCTAGAGTATCAAGTCTCCAGCCATTTTTACAGAAATTCTAAAGGGTAACAAGGAGTTCATATGGACAGAGCAAAAAGGAGCCTTCCACCAGCTTATAAGAGCACTGATGAAACTGAATCTACCCTGGCAAGACCACAGCCAGTGAGACCTTATTCCTGTATATTGCAGTTAGCCAAACAGTGTGAGGGCAGTCTTATTAAGGAAAGAACAGAGATAAGTTACAACAAGCCTGTCTACTTTGTGAGTCATGCATTAACAGGGCAGGAAACCAGGATATCACCTCTATGATGAAAAGCAAATGCACTATGCAGTCAACTTATAGCAGCTAGAAATGAGGTCCACTACTTTGATGTCTCCCATATGGTTCTAACTGATCTTCCCCTGAGAAATCTCTTGGAAAATTGGAAAAGTCTGGTAGATGACCAAATGGGCACTTGAGCTGACTGGTTTTGGAATCAGTTTCAGCCCAGGACAGCCATAAAAGCACAAGCATTGGCTGATTTCTTAGCAGAATTGTTCATATTAGAAGAAGAATCTGTAAAGGTGAGCCTTGGATGGTTTACTCTGATGGTTCATCGAGCGAGGAGCATCTGGGTGTGTTTATTGCTTCACACAGAGAGAATGTAATTGAGTATGCACTAAAGTTCTAAGTTTCAAGCCACAAATAATATGAGAGAGTATAGTAGCTGCCATAGCAGGACTACAACTCTGCCTGTCATATGTGTGCAACCAGGTATGTCTCTTGACTGATTCCCAACTAGTTGCGAACCAGTACAGGGGGGTACGAGGTCAGAGAGCCTATTCTGCAGCCTATTGTACCAGGATGAAAGAGCTGGCTTCGAAGCTTCAATCATTGTAGATCCGTCTGATCCCAATGGGAGAGAAATATCCTGGCATTATCATTGGCTAGCTGGCTGCAACTACCACCTTCAAAATCTGACCAGTCTTTTTTATTGAAGTACTTTCCAAAAGGAGTACAGAGTGTGAATCTATGTACGTCTTTCAAGTGGACCACCACCACCATGGATGGCAGATATCATTAGCATACAAACAAAAGTGAGTGCTACCAGAAGATAAAGCAACATGCCAGGAAAGTCAAGTTGGCCGTCAAAGTACACCATGATCCAGGTGAGATGTACAGGAGATCACACCACTTCACAACCACTTCTTAAATGTTTGATACTGATGAAGGAGGTTACATCTAGAAGATTCTATGAGGCATATGTGGGCATCATGTAGGAGCTAGAACCTGTTCAATAAAGCTCTTCGGTTTGGCTACTACTGGCCAACCATACTGCAGATTCTGTCAAGAATAGTGACCGAGTGTGAAAGTGTCTCAAAGGTTTTCTCCATCCATC
>SNQN01000897.1:34450-77211 GCA_008642245.1 Bassia scoparia
AATAATAATAATAATAATAATAATAATAATAATAATAATAATAATAATAATAATAATAATAATAATAATAATAATAATAATAATAATAATAATAAGAACAATAATAACAAGAACAAGAAGAAGAGCAACAATTACAAGAAATTAAACGAAATAAGAGAAAAAAACCAAATCTGACTCGCCGGAGATTACCTTGTTGGACTCGCCGGAGAAGCCTTGTTGCCTTACTGCACCGCCACCACTGACTGGGCACTCGTCGCAGCCTTACTCTTGCACTTGATGCCAGATGCCTTACTCGTGCACTTGATGCCAGATCTGACTCGTCGAATCCTGGGCCGCCGCTGACTGCGCCGCCGCTGCTGTCGGACTGAGTGAGACAGTTAGTCGAGAAAAGAGTGAGAAACTAAGAATGTGAGATGTTTAGAGTTAGGGTTTTTGAAATGTATTGATTTTTGAAATGTTTTGATTTTTGAGATGTAAAAATGCAAATGTAATGTGGTATGCGTATGTCAGTAAAGCTGTAGAGGTGTGTGGTTGTTGTTTTTTAAGTTTAAAATATCTAATATATAAATATTAAAAATAGAAATATATTTATTATTTTAAAAAACGGGTAAACGGATCCGTATCCGTTTTTCTGGGCAGGATCGTATCCGACCCGGATTCGTCGGGTCCAAAAATTTAGGATCCATATCCGTAAAAATGGATACGGATCCGGGGCGGGTCCAAGATCCAATGCCAACTCTAGCTGTGAAGCTAGAAACTATTGCGTATGACAATCCCGATGTTCCCCTAAATAAATTAGGTTTTTTAAGCACATCAGTGACCCAGCACCGGAAATAGATCTCAGAACACCTATTTCAGCTATGGGTGAAGGCCAAGTGGTGTTGGAGATTAGCTCCTACACAGATGGGTTGCAGATCCTTTATGTTCAGAAGAACTTATCTTCAATGGAAATTTCAGTTAAAAGGCACCACATGTTGTTCTACCCAACCGTTGTTGTAAACCTGGTAAAGCTAAGCCCTTCCTACTCGACTAGTCTTTCCAACCTCCAAAGCCAGAAAATTGGGGTTTGGAATGCAAGAGGTTTGGCAAGACCGTCGGTGCGACAGAACCTCGTCAAATTGATACGGGTGCACTCTCCAGTGCTACTGATCATAACAGAGTCAAGGATGTCCAAGTTTAACTTCCAAGAAATCTATGATAAGCTCGGGATTGATATGGGATGGGATATAGTTGATTCTGTCGGGATTAGTGGAGGTACTGTGATGCTGTGGAAGAAAGAATTCATTGATGCTGAAGCGTTTGAGGGAGAGCGTGGTGATGCAGTCACAATGACTGCTCATATTAAGGTATAAGATACGCTAATTCCCTTTTATTTAACATTGTTAATATGAGTAACTCCACAACGTTTATGTGGATACCCTTGTTTGACTAAAAAAGTTTTAACCAATTGAAAGGTTCTGCCAAATAGTGAAGAAGGAGAATCGGTTGATAAAGTTTGAGAAGTAACCAGTGTATGCAGGGCATCAAGTGCGCTAAAGTTTCTGTTATTAAAGTACTTCAAACAATTAGCACTGTCTTAATTAGTAATGTTGTTGTTGTTGGTGGTGTTTTGCTGTGAGTATGAACTTTAGTGGCTACTTATAACGTAACTTTTGAGCCTAGAGGTATCACTACTACAAAAAACACCTATCGTGTCCCTTCTAAATGGCCTATCGTGACTAATTTGAGGGGACGCGGTAGCCACCGACACAATAAGTACCTACCTATTGCGTCCCTTCCCAAGGGACGTATTAGGTATGTATACGCGTCGGTTCAACGTTAAGAAGGGACACGATAGCTTTAGGTTAAGATGACCTTAGATGGGCTAATYTGTCCAAGGTTATATAAGAGGGGACACGTTAGATAACCTAACATATCCCACATTAAATAAGAAGGGACACGTTAGGTAGGCTAATCTGTCAAACATTACATAAGAAGGGACATGATAGGAACCTAACGTGTCCAATGTTATATAAGGAGGGACACATTAGGTAGGCTAACGTGTCCAACGTTACATAAGAAGGGACACATTAGGTACCTAACGTGTCCAACATTACATAAGAAGGGACACGTTAGGTAACTAACGTGTCCAATGTTACATAAAAAGGGACACGTTAGGTACCTAACATGTCCACCGGTACATATGAAGGGACACGTTAGGTACCTAACATGTCCACCGGTAGATATGAAGGGACACGTTAGGTACCTAACGTGTCTACCGTTACATAAGAAAGGACACGTTAGGTAAGTTAATATGTCAAACGTTATATAAGAAGGGACACGTTAGGTACCTAATGTGTCCAACGTTACATAAAAAGGGACACGTTAGGTATGCTAATATGTCCAATTTTAACTAAGAGAGGACACGTTAGGTAGTCTAACGTGTCCTACACTACACAATGGGGGACACGTTAGATATGCTAATGTGTCCAATGTTACAAAATAGGCGATGCATTGGGATATAAATTTATTTTTATCAATAAATTCATAATGATGCCGTACAATATATAAAACTCAAAATATTTAAATAATTATAAAAATATTTCAAATACCATATATATTTCGATTCCGTACATAATTTCATTATCTAACAATATTTCAAATATCATAATTCGATTCCGTAAACAATTCCAGTACATAAATACGGAAAAATTAGAATTCAAAATTAGTTAGCTTAAATTAATTACTAAAATCCAACGATAGTAACTACACACAATGATTGACGAAGTTGTTGCACCAGATATAACGAACATCATCAATCTCCTCTTGCGAATATGGTATCGAAGAAAAATGCTACAATGTTAAAAACAAAATATTAAAATGATATCACGCTTGTATGGAAATATTAAAACTATATCACACTTGTAAGGAAACATTAATACTAAAAAACTAGCTGTTGCACCGCGCGCGATGCACGCGGTGCCCCGGACGGTGTGCTAAATGGTAGTGTATTCAAAGCATGTGCTATAATACGTTTTAGAGACACCAATGTGAATCATTAATTCATATATGTTAAATTAAACTCAAATTCAAAGTTGATGCTTGCAAATAAGACCAAAGTTCTAAGTTTCTAACCCAGTATCAATAAAATGGGTTAAATAGTAAGGGTGATTACACAATTCCCATAAAGCCTTCTATCTTTATGATATACACATACACACCTAAAGATTTTGAACATTGTACACAATATGTAAAGACATGCCTAACGAATTTCAAGTTACGATTTCTCACAAGCATAGAAAGTCTTTGAATTGCAAAATAAATTTCCATCATACTCTCATATACACCATAAACATAGCCTAAAAAAACATAGTCTCGAGGATGTGACTCTGTGGTGCTGATTCTTTTTCCACTTCATCCCACCACCAATCTCAGAGCAAATTGAGCCCTAAAATCGTAAATGATACCAAAAACACACTCTTGTGAAACACATCCCCATGCATACATACACACATACATATATACAATAACAAATTAATGGCTCTTATAGACCCATCACTTACCATCGATGCAATATAGTCAGACCAAAATGCTTGTTCATAGCATTATTCACCATTAAAAAAAAATGGAAAGAAGTGAAACCAAAAGAAAAAAGTTAGAGCCTTACCACCTTTAGACGAGGAGACCCTTCAAGGGAATCAACTGAGCCATTCTCAACTCTTCTTTATTGTAGCCCCCTTGAAATGCCACTTATAATCTTAAACCTTGTCTTCCAATCCATAGAAGCAGATCTTTTCATGTCTGACAACTGATTAAGTTAGACTCACTATAACAAGAGAAAAACAACTACTATAAATTGTTATAACTATAGGAATCTTTTTAATTTATTATTATTTAGCTTCTTGTCCGGTGAAATTACATTGTAAAAGACAGGGTCGATCATGAAATTACCAAATCATACTTTAGCTCAATCATGGCTGATCATACCTTGGCTCAATTACTAAATTAATATCAAAGAAATTATGAATCATTCTTCTTATGCTTTAATCATAACAGAAATAAAGAATGCTTACTATATTACCTAAACATGATAAGTTAACAAAATGAGTAATATAAAAATTTAGAAGCTCAACATCATGGAATCTACAAATAAATTCACAGCCATTAGCACAAAAGTGAATCAAAATTGGAGTACCATGCAATCTTCAAAGCCATCTATAATATCCACATTCATAGCTTCCTAATTTATTAGATGAAGCTAATACCGAAACACATATAGCAAACTGTGCATAAACCCCAACACAAAACACACTGAAAGCATAAGAGGAGGAACAAGGAAACTACTTACTTCGGAAAAATACCTATCTAACCGTACAATGGATCTACCAAGGGGTGTCTTCTAATACACTCAAGCAAATATAGTATGCTCTTACTCTGTTCTTTCTACTGGTAGTATATTGAGTGGTATACTCAATTTGGTATACTCAATAGTCCGTATTCAAATATCTCTTTCTTTCGATTGAGCCGAAACAGATGACGAAACAAATATGGACCGATTTTGTGTGTTCTGCAGCAAGCTTGACAATGAGAGAAAGAGGGTTATACATAATTCTAGCTGCATTTGCCATGGCTCAACAACATCCATTTGGTCATCTTTTTCACCATCTTCATCAAATTAAGCTTCCCCAAAAAAAAAAAATCCCTATTTTGTACATAATGAAACTCAGCATTAATCATAATACAATTACTTGATCAGGGTTCTTGAGTTTGTGAATTATCAATGATTAGTACTGCCTGCAAAGTTCATGCAATGCGAAAATATGCTAACAAATTCGTTTGAGCATTTCATCAAATAGTTAGTATGCATATTATATGATCAAGCAATTTAAAATGTATAATTAATTGCAAATTTTGAGAATTGTGCTTCAAAAAAAAAATCAGAATTTAAGATATTTGACCATGTTTGTTAGCATATTTTCGCATTGCATGAACTTAGCTAGTTAGCTTCATAACTTTTTCACTCTTTTTTCTGGAATTTATTTGGTGATCTAACAAAGCTTTTTGACTGCTAATATTAGTCTCATTTGACGAAATGTCAATCTTAATAAAACACTGGTACATCAGTTTTATCACAAGTGGCAACTCAGAGTCATATCAGTAAGAAACAAGCGATTTGTTTATAAAAATTAATTATTTCTTAATTACATAATTATTACTAATAATCAAACTAATTGAGCACTCATCAGCCATTTTTAGAGTTGCTTTTTCTGACAAATAATATTCAATGAGGGTAAAGTATACACATAACTAACACGTACAAGTATGTATCCTTAACTCAGAAAAGTAAATCCAAGTGGCATTTCATCAAACAGTAACAAAATATGCTAATAAATTCATTTGAGCATTTCATCAAATAGTTCGTATGTAGACTATATCATAAAGCAATTTATAACATATAATTAGTTGCAAATTTTGTGAATTGTGCTTCAAAAATAATCAGAATTTAAGTTTTTAAGGTAACTTAACTTTCCTTGCAATTTTAGTCGACACCATCATAATTTAACCTGTACACAATACAATTGAAATCATACTTAACATAAGCAAGCTCAATAACTCATAGACCACCTCAATTCACCTCAAATACAATCCCAATTCAGCCTCAAAACACCAAATATGCACCCCTAATTTAGCCCCAACGCTGCCCACAAAACCAACCAACCTCGGGACCATAAACTACCCAACCCCACCACCCCATGCCCCCTCAAACCTCTCAAAACGCAGCCCCTAAACCGCCATTCAAAAACCATAATTCGAACAATAAACCAACAAAATTCAAACAATTAACACAAAAAATTCAAATATAAACTAGGCACAATGAACCTGAACGAAATTCGAACAAAATCAAACATAAACTAGGCGCAGTCGAACAATATTGAACGAAAAAAGAGAAATTATCCGCACAAAACAAGAAGAATAATTCGAACAGATTAAAACTAGAACAAAACTCCACGAAATTAGAACCAACACCCTAATTCGAACAAAACAAGCTTAAAAAATGAACCCTTTTCGAACAAATTAAAACAAGAATAGAATTTGACAAAAAAACCCTAATTTCGAACTACAACTAACAAGTAACAAGCGAGCAAAATCCGAATGAAGAGGAGGGAGAACAAGAGTACCTTGAATGGAGCGATATTGTGAAGTTTGATGTGAGAAACTCCAATTGAGAAGAAGCGTTCCTCACTGAGAAGAAGCTTGGTGATAAGAAGTTGGGTGGGCTTGTACTTGAAAGGGGTTTTAAAAATGAAAATTAATTTAATTTGGTTTTTATGAAATAAGCTAAGGGTTACGTATCACCAACTGTAAGTTTTGGGTTTATTTTTGTTTATTTTTTAATTTAATTTTATTGTTTTTTTTGTTTCCTTTTTTTAGATATAAATGTCAAGTTTTAGGTGGGTTTATGCTACTGTCAAGTTTAAGATGTAAAAGTCAAGTTTTAGGTGGGTTTAAATTATTTTATTTTTTTTTTGTTTCGTGATATATATGCTACTGTATTTATTTTGGGTTTATTTGTGTTTATTGTATTCAACAACTATTATGAGATAGGTTTTTGGTAAAAAAAATTAGAAATGAAAGTATATATGACATTTTGGGTTTAAATTATTTTATTTTTTTGTTTCGTGATATATATGCTACTGTGTTTATTTTGGGTTTATTTGTGTTTATTGTATTCAACAACTATTATGAGATAAGTTTTTGGTAAAAAAGTGAGAAATGAAAGTATATATGACATTTTAATAATAAGTTTAGGTGTCCCTTAGTTAATTAGGGATGCAATAGTCGAACGTCTACCCGCGTACATTTTATGTTGAATCGACATATTATTTTATAAGGGACACAATAACTTACGCGTCACATATTATCTTAGAAGGATACATAGTTTATGCGTCCCTTGTTTATTAGAGGGGACACGAAGGATCACCTATCGTGTCCATATTATTATAAGGGACACATAACTTACGCGTCGCATATTATCTAGAAAGGATACATAGGTTTATTGTTCCCTGTGTATTAGAGGGACACAATTAGCATTCGCTATCGTGCCCATTTATTTATAAGGGAACACCTAACTTACGCGTCGCATATTATCTTAGAAGGATACATGTTGATTGTCCCTTGTTATTGAGAGGACACGATGATCACCTACGTTTCCATATTAATGTTATAAAGGGACACAATAATTTTCGGCGTCGATATTATCTTTAGAGGACGCCATAGGTGTTGCCAAAAAATTCACATCTTTCGTTCCCGAATTATTAAAACGAAGGACGCTATAGCTTTAGGCGTCTCCATATTTTATACATGGGGCACATTAGGGCGTCACCTTAGTGTTTTTGTAATAGGTACGTATTAGATTTAGCACGGGCATGCATAATTACGAGACGTGAGCAATTATTTTTTTGTGCAATGGAACATGATCAATATTTTTGATATAGAGAGTACAAGGGTTAGAATATGAGAAGTCGATCTATGAATCTTCTGAGTGAGAGAATATTCACACTTCAATCTCAAAGTTGTTCTCATATAAATCGATTAGGAGTTTAGGACATTTCCATCAAATTAAACCCGGGCTAGCAAGCTAGCTAGCATATACTATATATGCATTTTTCATTACTGTCGGGGGAAGGAGTACTGTAGCAACTTTACATCATCGTATCCCATAATTTGCATACTTCTTTTGTTTTCAAATACTTATATCCTTTTGTAAATGGACATTATTAACTAATGTTTTTAAATCAAATTTGTGATTTGTATATAAAGAATATTATAACTAAGTGAGATCTTGTTAGATTCGTCATAATGTGTAAATTATTAATATCTAATTTTTATACTTTTTTTTTATGTACAACTATAAATATTATATTTGTAAGTTATAGTATTTGAGAATGGAGGAAGTATATTTTTTTCACTGTATGATCTACATCCTAGATGTAACTTAATTATACATTATACTACAGTCATATAAGGCTGCGTCAATGGCTTCAACTCATACATGTATATATAAATCTTCCCTTGTAATAAAGTATTCCGTAGTACGGAATAAATGACTACTTGTTATTCGAAGCAACTAATACTTGATTCAATTGATTTTCTCGTCTCTAGAACTCGCGTAACATGAGTAGTGATAGGTGCTGCCCAATGCAGCATTCCAAAATGTTGCTCGGAAGTATTTTGGTCATTTCATAGTGGGCTCGTTTGACATTTTGTATTTTTTTTTTTTACAAATCATAATGCGATTTACGTGTGATTTTGTCATATTCTCGATTCATTTTACCATATCATAGGTTCATTTTCACGAATCTTAGTATGAGTTTGTCATATCATACATTCATTTAATCATATCCTATCATTAATTCATTTTGTCATATCCTTGTTTCATTTTATCATATCCTGGGTTCAAAATAATCAATCTTAATGTGATGTTGTTAATGTGATGTTGTCATATCCTTGATTCATTTAATCATATCCTATCATAGTGTGATTTTATCATATTTTACACTTTGATTTGCAAAGCAAAAAAAAAAAATAAAAAAAAAAAAATAAAAATCTGCAAAAAACTGCTGTGACAGGGGGGCCCACTCTGGGCTGCATTGATTTATGCAGCACTAGGCTGCATAAATCATTTCTCCGCGTAACATAATGTCTCCTTATGTACTTCTTCGACTGCGAAGAGTGAGATATAGCTCAAATGGTTAAAGTTTTTATTCCATTTTTAGGAGATTTTAGGATCGATTCTCATTTTCACCCTTGTCACTCTCTAAACACACAAAAAAGTACTTCTTCGACTGCAACTTATCAAATAATTACTGTTGGGCTTGTGTCACAAATTCAACATTAATCGTTCAAGTTTACACTACGAGTTTTCCAAAACTTGTCATATCCTTAAACTCCAATTATTGAAGATTTGAAGACTCTTGGCCTCCAAAGTTAATACTCGATCTCCAAGGTTAATACTTACTCTTCAAGAATGGAAATAATGTGTTTGGCCTCTAAAATTACTTATCCTATAAATATTTATCGAGCCTATGGTTACAACTTGTACCAATGGGTACCAATGACTACCAAGAGTACAAAACTACTCACACTGTCACGCATACTTATTAATAGAGAGTCCCTTTCTTATTATCTCACTTGTGAGATTGACAACTCCTTCGGGAGTTTCTTATCTCTCTATGTATTTTGATCCAATATTTTCTTGAGAGTCGTACCATATTTTTGTATCCTTTGGGATTGTACACTTGAACCCCATTTCATATATTGGATAATTAATGTTCATTGTTTGTGGATTTTTTCACCTCTTTTGAAGTTTTTTCCACTTTAATTGTTTGTCTATATATTATTACTTTTCTTATTCATCTTTTACCCTTTTTTTATCCATATCACTTTGTGTTTTCGCTTGTACTCTCAAATCTCAATAATTACATACTTACATGTCCCCTTGTATATAAGTATATTAATATTGTAGAGCAGTATATAAACCATTGAAATCCACGTTTCATTTTTATTTATGGAGTAATATTAACCAAGTTGATGGTCAATGTCAAAGTATGAATACGGAAAACTGAGAGAGTAAGAGTGTAAGATCGAGTAAGTATTTCATAAACTAACGCGTATAAATGTATAATATATGCATGCATACAAATAATACAATAATAGACGTATATTACATGTTACTTTGAGAGTATATAAAATGACGAACGTGATCCATCGTCGGGTGGGTAATGGGTATGCGCAAATTAAAGAAGGATCTGGAGTCTGGACCAAGATCTAATGACAATTCAGATCACACGCAATTTTTTCGTAATCAATGATTCGTTACTGCTATGCTGTCATCTAATTGTTTATGTAAAATTATAAAGCATGTAGTTCACAATTCAAATATGTGTAGCTGAATCTTTGAATTTGGAATATGTAATACTCCGTACTATTAGGACTGATGAGTAAATCATAGCCGATTTAGCATGTGCTAGCAAAGTATAACACACAACCTCTACTAGACTTTATTGATCATGTTATTCATGTTTAAGACTAATGATTAAAAACTGATGTCTAATGTTCCTAGTAATGGTATGTGTGCAAATTGGTCATGGATTGAAAAAAAGAAAAAACTTACCCGGCTAAGGTTCTGTTACTTTGGATTGAACTAGAAATGAACTGAACTGAACTGAATTTAACTGGACTAAACTGATCGAAATTAACTGAACTGAATTGAATACTCCCTCCGTTTTTTTTTAGTTGTTCCAGTTTCTATTTTGGGATGTTTTTAAATAGTTGTTCCAAACCAATCTAAAAATAACTTTTTCACATTTTACCTACTTTATTTACTCTAACATTAATGACTTACCCCTTTCTAAAGTCAACTTTCATTACTTTACCCAATCTTTTCACCCAAAATTACTATTTCCCATAAAATTTCATTCACACATTTACTATTTTACCTAACTTATTCAACTTTTTACCCAACTTACTCAACTATTTTATTCAACTCAATCAACTCTTAAAAACCGTTCCATAATGATATGGAACATCTAAAAAAAACGGAGGGAGTATATTTTATGAGAAAAGGATATTAGGTTAGGTAATTGAATTGAACTGAACTTAACTAAACTTAACTTAACTTAATTGAACTGAACTTATGTACCATGAAAATAAGTCCAAAGAAATAGGGCCTAACAATCCATAATGGTTAGTAAGCCCATATAGAGCCCCACTTCGATTAGGCCATTAGGGAACCAAAATTTGCCCCATTATTCATGCTCTAACGGGCAATTGGTATATTATACACTTTACTCCACCCCACTTTGTAATATGAATCCCCTTCACATGTAATTATTTTGGTTCACCCCACTTTATAATATGAACCCCACTTTGTAATGTGAACCCCTTCACATGTAATACGAAGGGATGCATATTACAAGATGAGGAAGGGTTTATATAATAATTTGCATCAAACGAGGGCAAATTATTCTATATAATTCCCCTATCTAGCAATATATAATTCTACTGCTCTTTCACGTAATGTTTTGGTTTTTATTTATTTATACTCATTTCGTTTTTTTTAGTTGTTCCAGTTTTCATTTTGGGATGTTTTTAAATAATTGTTCCAAATCAATCTAAAAATAACTTTTTTACTTACTTTATTTACTCAAACATTAATAAATTACTCCTTTCTAAAGTCAATTTTCATTACTTTACCCAATTTATTCACTCAAAATTACTTTTTCCCAAAAAATTTCATCCACACATTTACTCTTTTACCTAACTTACTCAACTTTTTTACCCAACTTACTCAACATTTTATTTAATTCAATCAACTCTTAAACACCGTGCAATTTCCATATGGAACATCTAAAAAAAACGGAGGGAGTATTATCTTTATTTATTTTTTTAAAAAAAACAAATTGCTTGCTTTTTGCTGCTCATTATATTATCACGTAAGGGATGGTTGTAATGTTGTAATGTTGTATATAACAATATGGGAAAGGGTTATACAATATAAACGTTGTCTAACGGGTTGACTTCAATAACTACTGGGCCGCTGAATGGACTGTAAAAAAAATACATTGTGATGTTTGGGCAATTGGGCCGTATTTTGAATATTAGCAATGGTACTTGTCAGGCTGAGTGGCTGACCCACTGTATCATGCGTCTTAAAATCATACACTTTTTTTCATGGCCTTACAAAAATAATAGTATAAGACAATCAAAGTGCAGCGTTAGGTTCCAACTAATTTTTTTTGCTGAAATGCTATTTTTTAAAAATATTTTTTTTAACAATCAGGATATCCACCGTCGACATTTATGGCTAATTTCCTTATCTCGGGTGCTCCACTTAAAGGTAAAGGGCTGACCATTGATCTTTTTTCATTCTCAAGGCCCAGAATTCGAACCCCTGACCTCTTGGTTAAGAGACAAGGTGAGCAACCACTATGTCAAGACCACTTAGTTACTGAAATGCTAGCTTGCTAACAGAGATTCTCAATAAATTTGGCAAATTTGTAATGCAGTGCGAATTTAGGAAGAATGATAAATCTCACATAGGCCTTGTTTGGCAACCAGATTTTTAGCTGGCTTTTGGTTTTTGGCTTGTCAAAATGGTCAAACAGCAAAAAAAAAAAGTATTTGATATATGACTTGTTGGTTGCTTGAAAAGCCAGCTTTTCAACCAAAAGCCAAAAGCTTCTTGAAGTAGCTTCTCATGTTGGCTTTTAGTTTGTCAAATTTAAAATTACATTTTTACCCTTAGTTTACCTACAATTAATAATTAATAATCAATAATTAGCGATAAATAATTACTCATAATAATTTATACTCCATAATTGATAATTATTAATTATTAATTGTTAATTATTAATATTTAATAAATAATAATTAATAATCAATAATTACATTAAATAATTAAATTTACTACGGAGTAATTAATATTTAATAATTAGTAATTAATAATTAATTATTAATTATTAATAAGTAATCATTTGTAATTATAAGTGATAATTAATGTGAAATAAGAAAGTGTATTAGTTGAATATATTATTGATGCCCATTAATGTAATTTTGTATTTTAAAAGCTAACATCCAACAATCAAATTTGCTAAACATGTTTTTTATCAAGCAGCCAATCAAACCAGCCAACAACCGTTTGCCAAACAGGACCATATTAATTATTTTTTGGGATTTTTCCCCATATACCCCTGAGCTTTCGCGTATTAGCTCATATACCCCCGAGTTTTTCAAAACGCTTCATATACCCCTGAGCTTCTCTCCGTTAGCTCATATGCCCTTAATGAGGTAACGGTGTTAAATTTTGTGATTTTTTGACATATTTGCCCCTGATTACTTCTTCTTTCTTCTTCATCTCATCAATCACCATGAAACAAGACCACCTCCACTGAGTATCATCCTCTTTAGTGATCTTTTTCGGTTGAATTACAATTCAACTCTTCTACTGAATTACTCAATATCCTCTTTTCCATTTCTTCTTCTTCATCATCATTACAATCATCAAACAATCACCTCCAAAATCCCTAAATTTTTACCTTCTCTCTCCTCAATTTCTGCCATTTATGGCTTCAATTTCGCACCAATTTTCTCTCGCGGCACCATGTCAAACGCTGCTGAGTTGTGGCCAGGCAGCGGCGACCTGCAATGCTGACTGGGCTACGGTGGTGGTGGTTGTGCGCTGGCTGGATGGAGTGGAGGGGGGGGTGTTGGTGGTTGTGCGGTGGTGGCTGGCTGGGTCGAGTTGGTATACGTGGCGCGGCGAGGTTTCTCCGGGGAACGAACAGTCGGAGGATTAGCTTCGTGGACACCTAACCCAATTCGAGAAGCCTAGCTTCTTGTTGAATTCGGATCTTGTTGGCGATAATGACGTTTGCTCGGCTGTCGATTGGTGATTCCCGTCGAATTATCAGCGCTGCTTTGTTTTGTAACAATTCCGATTTGGCACTCTCTATCTTCGTTGCTATGCGTTCTTCCGCTTTCGATGAAGGTCCCATTATAGCTGCTACCCATTATATGTAAGAAGATGATGATGATGATGATTTTGTAATGATTTGATTCTGCTGTTTCAACCTTCAAATCTGCTGGTGATTGTGTGAAAAAATAAGAGGGGACTGTTGAACAATTTGCATTAATGCTTATGTGGGTTTTTAGCCATTGTTGAAGTTCTCTGTTCTTTTGGGAAATCTTTATTTTCTAGATAAAATCGATGTCTGCATTCTTTTTCCTGGATTTTAATCAATTGGGGGTTTTCTGGGTTTTCGTTTAGTATTTGGAGTGATTTTTCATTTCGAATTTGGTATTTGGAGTGATTTTTCATTTCGAATTTGGGTATTTTTAATGAGGTTATTGTTCCACGGTGAATGGAGATGGTAGTAATGAAGGAGAGAATAATTAATGGGGATTGATGAGATGAATAAGAAAGAAGAAGTAATCAGGGGCAAATATGTCAAAAAATCACAAAATTTAACACCGTTACCTCATTAAGGGCATATGAGCTAACGGAGAGAAGCTCAGGGGTATATGGAGCGTTTTGAAAAATTCGGGAGTATATGAGCTAATACGCGAAAGCTCAGGGGTATATGGGAAAAAATCCCTTATTTTTTTTTATGCATAAGAGAGGGCCATTTTAATTATGACCGTATCTAGTTATCAACATTGAAAGTCATGGTGATGAAATTTCGTACTTCCCATGAGCATTGTTTTATTTACCTTACATCATTAATTGATTTTCTTTTAATATATACCTTGGAACATTCACGAACTCACAAGCAATTCAAGATTCACCAGAAATTGCCCCAAATAAAAAAACGAAAAGGACAATATATTCGATGATGAAATAGGGGCATGAATGCATTKTAGGTTATTCAAACATAAATCTTTATTCTTCATATTATATTCAGATCCACATCACAATTACTTAACTTTTTTGAGGGGCAAACAATCAATAATCCTATATTTCTATTCATTAATATTTGTTNTTTTTTACCCAACTTACTCAACATTTTATTTAATTCAATCAACTCTTAAACACCGTGCAATTTCCATATGGAACATCTAAAAAAAACGGAGGGAGTATTATCTTTATTTATTTTTTTAAAAAAAACAAATTGCTTGCTTTTTGCTGCTCATTATATTATCACGTAAGGGATGGTTGTAATGTTGTAATGTTGTATATAACAATATGGGAAAGGGTTATACAATATAAACGTTGTCTAACGGGTTGACTTCAATAACTACTGGGCCGCTGAATGGACTGTAAAAAAAATACATTGTGATGTTTGGGCAATTGGGCCGTATTTTGAATATTAGCAATGGTACTTGTCAGGCTGAGTGGCTGACCCACTGTATCATGCGTCTTAAAATCATACACTTTTTTTCATGGCCTTACAAAAATAATAGTATAAGACAATCAAAGTGCAGCGTTAGGTTCCAACTAATTTTTTTTGCTGAAATGCTATTTTTTAAAAATATTTTTTTTAACAATCAGGATATCCACCGTCGACATTTATGGCTAATTTCCTTATCTCGGGTGCTCCACTTAAAGGTAAAGGGCTGACCATTGATCTTTTTTCATTCTCAAGGCCCAGAATTCGAACCCCTGACCTCTTGGTTAAGAGACAAGGTGAGCAACCACTATGTCAAGACCACTTAGTTACTGAAATGCTAGCTTGCTAACAGAGATTCTCAATAAATTTGGCAAATTTGTAATGCAGTGCGAATTTAGGAAGAATGATAAATCTCACATAGGCCTTGTTTGGCAACCAGATTTTTAGCTGGCTTTTGGTTTTTGGCTTGTCAAAATGGTCAAACAGCAAAAAAAAAAAGTATTTGATATATGACTTGTTGGTTGCTTGAAAAGCCAGCTTTTCAACCAAAAGCCAAAAGCTTCTTGAAGTAGCTTCTCATGTTGGCTTTTAGTTTGTCAAATTTAAAATTACATTTTTACCCTTAGTTTACCTACAATTAATAATTAATAATCAATAATTAGCGATAAATAATTACTCATAATAATTTATACTCCATAATTGATAATTATTAATTATTAATTGTTAATTATTAATATTTAATAAATAATAATTAATAATCAATAATTACATTAAATAATTAAATTTACTACGGAGTAATTAATATTTAATAATTAGTAATTAATAATTAATTATTAATTATTAATAAGTAATCATTTGTAATTATAAGTGATAATTAATGTGAAATAAGAAAGTGTATTAGTTGAATATATTATTGATGCCCATTAATGTAATTTTGTATTTTAAAAGCTAACATCCAACAATCAAATTTGCTAAACATGTTTTTTATCAAGCAGCCAATCAAACCAGCCAACAACCGTTTGCCAAACAGGACCATATTAATTATTTTTTGGGATTTTTCCCCATATACCCCTGAGCTTTCGCGTATTAGCTCATATACCCCCGAGTTTTTCAAAACGCTTCATATACCCCTGAGCTTCTCTCCGTTAGCTCATATGCCCTTAATGAGGTAACGGTGTTAAATTTTGTGATTTTTTGACATATTTGCCCCTGATTACTTCTTCTTTCTTCTTCATCTCATCAATCACCATGAAACAAGACCACCTCCACTGAGTATCATCCTCTTTAGTGATCTTTTTCGGTTGAATTACAATTCAACTCTTCTACTGAATTACTCAATATCCTCTTTTCCATTTCTTCTTCTTCATCATCATTACAATCATCAAACAATCACCTCCAAAATCCCTAAATTTTTACCTTCTCTCTCCTCAATTTCTGCCATTTATGGCTTCAATTTCGCACCAATTTTCTCTCGCGGCACCATGTCAAACGCTGCTGAGTTGTGGCCAGGCAGCGGCGACCTGCAATGCTGACTGGGCTACGGTGGTGGTGGTTGTGCGCTGGCTGGATGGAGTGGAGGGGGGGGTGTTGGTGGTTGTGCGGTGGTGGCTGGCTGGGTCGAGTTGGTATACGTGGCGCGGCGAGGTTTCTCCGGGGAACGAACAGTCGGAGGATTAGCTTCGTGGACACCTAACCCAATTCGAGAAGCCTAGCTTCTTGTTGAATTCGGATCTTGTTGGCGATAATGACGTTTGCTCGGCTGTCGATTGGTGATTCCCGTCGAATTATCAGCGCTGCTTTGTTTTGTAACAATTCCGATTTGGCACTCTCTATCTTCGTTGCTATGCGTTCTTCCGCTTTCGATGAAGGTCCCATTATAGCTGCTACCCATTATATGTAAGAAGATGATGATGATGATGATTTTGTAATGATTTGATTCTGCTGTTTCAACCTTCAAATCTGCTGGTGATTGTGTGAAAAAATAAGAGGGGACTGTTGAACAATTTGCATTAATGCTTATGTGGGTTTTTAGCCATTGTTGAAGTTCTCTGTTCTTTTGGGAAATCTTTATTTTCTAGATAAAATCGATGTCTGCATTCTTTTTCCTGGATTTTAATCAATTGGGGGTTTTCTGGGTTTTCGTTTAGTATTTGGAGTGATTTTTCATTTCGAATTTGGTATTTGGAGTGATTTTTCATTTCGAATTTGGGTATTTTTAATGAGGTTATTGTTCCACGGTGAATGGAGATGGTAGTAATGAAGGAGAGAATAATTAATGGGGATTGATGAGATGAATAAGAAAGAAGAAGTAATCAGGGGCAAATATGTCAAAAAATCACAAAATTTAACACCGTTACCTCATTAAGGGCATATGAGCTAACGGAGAGAAGCTCAGGGGTATATGGAGCGTTTTGAAAAATTCGGGAGTATATGAGCTAATACGCGAAAGCTCAGGGGTATATGGGAAAAAATCCCTTATTTTTTTTTATGCATAAGAGAGGGCCATTTTAATTATGACCGTATCTAGTTATCAACATTGAAAGTCATGGTGATGAAATTTCGTACTTCCCATGAGCATTGTTTTATTTACCTTACATCATTAATTGATTTTCTTTTAATATATACCTTGGAACATTCACGAACTCACAAGCAATTCAAGATTCACCAGAAATTGCCCCAAATAAAAAAACGAAAAGGACAATATATTCGATGATGAAATAGGGGCATGAATGCATTATAGGTTATTCAAACATAAATCTTTATTCTTCATATTATATTCAGATCCACATCACAATTACTTAACTTTTTTGAGGGGCAAACAATCAATAATCCTATATTTCTACTCATTAATATTTGTTGGAAGTCTACTTGAAACACATTGGAAACTGGAAAAAAAAAAAAAAAAACCCAAATCGTCCTTTGATTCTTTGCTTCATACTTCAACTTTTGACTCCCCCTCCCTAAGGCTAAGAAAGGTATTGAAGTAAGACCCTAATATTTAATTGTTTGATCATTAATCAACATTGTTTTAGATCACGAAATACAAACAAGCACAACAAATATGSAGCTTTCAATCAAMAATTTTAAGAGTGAAACACTGTTACATTGTATCCGACAATAGCATTATGAGTAGTACTGTTATGAAAGTAGGTCTGTGCCACGGCATAACCCCGAGCCATCCGAAAAAGCCCGGTACCGCCAACAACCGGCAACTCCCTGACCTGATTCGTTATCGGATTCCGGCCAAAAACAACCACGGAGCTCCCATTGTAGACACCATCAACAAACCCAAATGTCATGCCCATGATGTAACTCACACTTGCTTGGGAGGCCGAGCCATAGAAGCCTTGGCCACGTCCAACCAGCTTCGAATTAGGGTCCGGGCTCACCGTGAGGGGATCGTCCGCCATAAACAGGTTGCCGAAGCCCGATGCCGAGCTGACGTTGGATTCAGCGACCATGGCAACGGTGGCGGGGCTGCCGGGCTCCCCGGTTTGGACGTCGTGGAAGTAGAATTGTAAGACGGTTTTGCGGTCCGAGCCATTGGGTTGCAGGGTTTTGGCCCATGTTGGTGTCTTAGCAAAACTCACGGTTATCATGTAGGATGTGAAAATCACAATTGTAACAATATGAACAAAGACCTTTGCCATGTTAGTTAATTTCTTTAGTTTGGTTATTTTGGGAGAAAAGAAGACAATCAAAGAATTGAAGTAGTGTGTAGAAGTTACAAGTACAGAAGATCGACTGGACAAATTAAACAAAGATTTATCTTTGGACCGGGATGAATGATGTGATGATGAATGACAATGACAAGCACTTGAACCTTATTTTTATTTTATTATACGGTAAAGTAGACGAATCAGCACCTATCATGTCTCAGAAACTATATCGTGAGACTGGAAAAAATAACCCAATATATCGCTACGGTGAGGTTTGATGGTTGGTCTAATAAATCAAGAAAAGTGGGTGGTATACCACATAAGCTAAGTCCAATACCTTTTGAATGTCATCATTTTGTCGGATAATGAACTTTTTAATTTATTTCATTTTTAGTTTTATTGAAACAAAACATCATTTATTAACATCTAAAGGTAAACATTATCAATTGTCAACATCTCAACAACTACTTAAGTGCTACTTTTTTTTTGAAAGGACTTAAGTGCTACTTTTATTAGAACAACTTTCAAATGTTTTTACTTTTTACAAAATAATAATAATAATAGGATGTGTACTTTTTTTTAATGCTAATAGGATGTACCTTGTTAAAATATGACTTATAGTTCTCATTCTCAATATGCAAATTTAGACATAGTTGAGTATCTTCCATCAACTTATTAAGATACTCTAAGCTGACTTCCTAATAATCAAACTAACACTTAATTTTTTTAACTCAACAGGACAACATGTCACGAATAAATTGCTGATTATCTGTCATGATGTCTCAACCTGACCTATTGTATTCCCTTAATTAATTCTTGTAAGATTGTTATTATTATTATTATTATTATTATTATTTAACGAGAAATGAAAAAACAGAGTAGAAGCAACAAATAAACGGTTTAACCTGTGTTGATGTCATGCTTGATCATGCTCGATTCATCCTTTGATATATATGCATGTGACCAGCACGTTTATGGCCGATGAACACGTGGTTGTCAATAGTCATTGTACTATTTTGCATCAATGTAGCTTCACGGTAATGTACTATGTACCCCATCCCCTTTTATCGGTGTGTTTGGTTTGAAAAATTGCAATAGATATAAGAAATAATTTCAAATATCCGTTATGAAAAAAAATATTAAAAATTCAAATAAGCACTTACGTTTTTAACCGTTCGGTATGAATTATAAATAATACTTCGTAAATACTGTTTCTAAATAACACGATAATATAATCTCTCTTTTGTTACCCTTTTCAAAATTTAGAAATATATAAGTAAATCATGTTTCCTTTTAAATGATAATTTTTTTCAATTATTTTCATTCCATTAAAATACCAAATTAAATAATTTTAAGGCAGAGTACCTATTATTAGTTTATGGAATTTTTCCCCATATACCCCTGAGTTTTGACCTAATAACCCATATACCCCCGTATTTTTAGAAACGCCTTATATACCCCTCACTTCTGAGAAAATAGCCCAAATACCCTTACTATGGATGGAAAAGCTAACACCGTTAGTTTTATACGCAATTAACCCTAATTCAAGTTATTTAACCACTAATTCATCATTCACTCTCCTCTTAATACCACTTTAATTATCCAAAAAAAACTCATTTTCATTCTTCAATCTCATGCTCATCTTCAACCCGAAACCCAGAAATTCAAACCCATATTTCCCCTAATCCATGCTTTCTCTTCCATTTTCCTAATTCAAAACAAAGCAAATTAAAAATTTACAATTGAAATTTCGACGCTAATGTGTACGATAAGTTCTCTCCCACTTAGAATTTACAATCGATCCAATTGTACAAAATTTACAATTATACCCAGATCTGAGGAATGAATGGGTTAAATAATTACGGGATGAATTATTGGGTGAATGCTTAGATTATTATCATCGAGTTTTCTGACGAAGGCGGCCTTGCCACCGAGCCGAGCCACTGCTATCACGATGTGAGGGGTATTTGAAGCGTTTCAAAAAACACAGGGGTATATGAATTATTAGGCTAAAACTCAAGGGTATATGGGGAAAAATCCCTTAGTTTATTGCTTGTCATTTCTACTCGCCTTATCCATACGATTTATGGAGTACATTCTATTTACAACGATCATACCAAACGTCCCCTAAATCTTTAACACTTTCGTAATGACTTTCACCTAACCTTTTTTTATGTACTTTATAAATAATTATATCCTTTCTTTTTTCCATAAATAGTATTTTTTGGCTTGCAAATATATCTACGTAATATATAGATCCTACAGCAATACGGTCCATGCTCCGTATTATTAATGGAAAACCATTGTAGTTTTAATAATTACTTACAAGTGTCTGATATATTTTTAATACTATTCCTTCGTTTCAAAAAGTGGCAACAAAAGAATTTTTACGTATTTCAAGGATTAGATTTTACAATGTAAAAGACAAATTAATCAGAGTAATTTTAACACAATGAAGAATGAGAGGAAGTATTATGTGTGTTTACATACATTGTAGTATTTTTATTCGATACCATATTTGCAAGAGGAGATGATGTGATGTTCGTGATATCCGGTGCAACTACTTCATCAATCATTTTGTGTAAGTAGGATTTTAGTAATTAATTTAAGTTAACTATTTTATAAATTCTAATTTTGCCGTATTTATTGTTAGATACTCAAATTATGTACGGAATCAAAATGTAATAAAAAACACAATACTTTTATCCACTAAAAGCTCCAGCTTTTGCCTGGTACTTTTGGAGCTGGTACTTTGAAAAAATAAAAAAGCTCCAAGCATCCTGGAGCTATTATTGGATTAAAAAGCCTTGTAATGGATTAAAAGCTCCAGAATTTTAAAAACTGGAGCTTTTAGTGTTGTAGCAAGTTTCCGCTTGGCACGCTACAAGATTTCCTCTGCTTCAGGGTTGAGAGATGGGTGGAGGCTTCCCGTCTATGCTACTTCAAAAGAGCTGACCTTGGATTGGAACTTGCCGTTGGCTTGGCGTTCACGTTCCTCTCGACGCCTTAGCACCTGCAAGAAGGAGAATAATCCTTTTCGGATTATCTCCCCTCCGATGCCTAAGTAAGTAAAGGAAGGAGGAAAGTAATAAATGCTAAGCTATGTAGAGAGATTAGAGAGTAAGTTCTATACTTGCTTAAGTATGAATTTGTGCTCTCAAAGTATATAAATTGTGTGTGGAAAATGGTGCCTCTCAAGGGTATTTATAGGCTTTTGCCTTACCTCTTGAGGGCTCGGATGTGTGACACTTGTCATCATCCTAGCATTGTTTTACCTGTTTGCTTGCTTAAGCTGTTTCTTTTACGGTATTTGACCGGTTTTCGATGAAGTATATAGATCATCCCGCCATTCAACTCGTGACATGTGTCACGAAATTTTACGCCAAGGTGGATTTCTTTAATCATCAAAATGCGACACGTGGCTTTACGTGCCACATCATTTGCCCCTCAAACGCTCCCATACGCTTGTATTAGGAGGGTTTGATAGTAATCCACGTTCAAAATTGGATACGAGAACTTTCCTCGATTTTGTGTCTATTTCTTTGAATGAGGGTTTCCTCGATTTTCGTGCTTACACTAGGAACATTCATTCTCAATTTTCGTGCACTGCCCTTGACAAGTAAACTAGTAGCTTTCCATCCTTGAAAGTTGTGCTATGATTTTAATAGTTCCATTTTTGGGATTTGAACCATATCCTGAGTTGAGTTCATTCCTCGAAAATTGAGCAACTCAAGCCTCCATTAGTAAACTCGAATTTCAAAAGTCAACGAACAGTTCAACTGTGATTTGAGTCCAATCAGGAGTCTGGGCTTAATTTTTCTGATATGGGATCTGAATCAGGCCCAAGTCATTTGGGCCCCCTGTTGTTTCTCATTCCAGATTCCCGCTCAAACTTGAGAATTTGAATTTCGAAAACCGAGCCCATGAAACCCTAATATTTTCCTATAAATAGGGGGTAAGGGAGGAGAGAAAAAGTTGGTGAAAAATTTATTTCTTGAATTTACTCTCTCCTCTCTCTAAATTCTTTAGCTTTCTCTCTCTCTCTTCGGCTCAAGTTGAAGCTTCTCGGTTCGCAGTTGAGGTTCGCTGATCTACAGGTATTCAGATCTTCTTCGACTTTATTTTCTTCGGTTCGCTGACTCAAGGTATAGTTTTTTCCTTCGAAGTTTTGATTTTTTTCTCATTCTTTTTTACAAGAAGTAATAAAATGGCATCATCTTCGTCATCGAGCCCTAATAAGTCGGATGTTGGGGGCTTCGGGAGCCCAGGACAACATCTCCAGGATCTGTTGAGACCAGAGTTCTTCGATTCCCAATATCGACCATGCGAACCTTCTCTGAATAAATAATCCAATACTTCTCTCCTTGTCAGGATTTTAATATGCCAAGGGTGAAACAGACTGCCTGGGTTCCAGGCATTAGTAGTAGGCAAAATAGATCTGGCGAAGGACCTTCAACTCGCATATGGATGATGATACTGATGATGTAGTACCTGAGACCTTTAACCTTGACGAATCAACGGAGGATATTTTTATCGCAGAAAACCCTGAGCCAACTGTCCCAGTACCTGCGAAAACTCGCAGCTACCCTACTCCCGAATCCTTTAAGGTTCGCGAAGGTTGGATCACTAAATTGACCGCGAATAAGGCGGCTTATAGCACAATGCTAGAATTCGAGAAAGGCCTCGAATTAATAATTCGAAATAAGGGGGATCGCATCGTTGATGCACCCGCAGACACCTTCGCCATCTACAAAGATGTAGTGGACCTTGGATTGAGGGTGCCTGTTAGAAGGTTTTTTCACCATCTTCTCGCCGCCTATGGGATAGGCTTGTCGCAATTGACACCCAACTCATGGATTCATATTCTAGGATACTTCGCCACTTGCAAGGCGAGAGGGTATTCCCCATCTGTTCGCGAGGGTACCAGTTGGCAAACCGCGAAGGCTTCATGACAGCCTTCGACAAGCCAAACAAATTTAACGTCTGGAAGACGGACTTCTTCTACCTTTGCTCCGCCGAAGAGGGTGAGAGCAAGGTATTGGCTGCTTGGACAAGGACTCCCAATTCTGTGAAGTCTCACGAATTGGGAACCCTTACTGATAACGAGGAGAAGCAATTAAAGTACTTCACCTCGAAACCTGTGGTCCTTGGCGATGGGACAACCAAGGACTTCCTCCCCAAATACTGGCTCCCATTTTATGAGTTKTTCGTCAACAAGGACTTCCTTATGGCCTTCTCATTAATGGATGGCACTAAGGAGGAATGAGGTAGCTTCGCATTTCTTTATGTTCGAACTTCCATGTATTCATGATTGCTAACCCTTGGTATTGTTTGCTTCGCAGCTCTTGCTTACAAAAGACTGCCTGAAATCCAAAAAGGCAGGATGGACAAAAAGGATTATGATGCCATTGCTGCGGAGGCTAGGTACCGCAACCTCAAGGAAAAGAACAAAGACCGTGCTGTAAGTTACTAACACTTAATCATTTTCTTCATACTTTCAATAGGGGAACCTGCGAACGTACACTCCAGTGTTTACTGGGGTTTTCCTTCGCAGTTTTCCCTTCGTTAATTTGTTCTTTGACTTCTGGTGGAGGAACCTGCGAACGTGCACTTCAGTGCATTGTACTGACTTTGCTTCGCAGCTGCCCTTTCAACTATCTCAATTGAGGGGTAGTTGCGAATGTACACCTCAGTACTCATATTAAAAACTTGTTCGTATGATTTTTCTGCCAGAAAGAGAGTCACATTCGCCATTGTTGGGGAGTTGTGAAGGTACATCGTAGCATGAACTTAGATGGTCGTTCGCACTTCTTGACAATAGTTGGCGAATGAAAAATGCAGGATACACTGAGGTGTACGTTCGCAAGTTCCTCAGTTTGTTGGAGGTATCTTTGAACGTACACTTCAGTGTTCTTCTTAAGGACTCAATCGCACTTCTTTGATGTCTTTTGCGAATGGAAACCGCAGTATACACCGGGGTGTACGTTCGCAAGTTCCTCAGGTTGTTAGAGGTATATGCGAATGTATACTTCAGTGTTTGCTTGGCTTTTTCTTCGCAGACCTTCTTGTCTCCTCTGGAAGATTTGGCGAAGGGGAAGTAGTGGGTACACTGGAGTGTACGTTCGCGACTCCCTCTTGTCTTTTAAAGGGAAGTTTGCGAACGTGTTCCTTAGTGTCTATTTGAAGTTTTCCTTCGTAATTTTCCAGATTCTATTCTTTTGGAACGAAGAGAAGACGTTGTGTATGCAATGATGTTCCTTAGCGAATTCCTTTTATCAATGTTGCGAAGATATTTATCTCTTTGTTTCTATGAGTCTAACACTTTTGAATTTTCTTGTGTTTTTTAGGATCTTCCCAAGCCTTCGACGGTGGTTCTGAAGATCAAGCGACGAGACGGACGCAGCAAGAAAACCATAACCACGAAAGACACCCCTACCAAAGGGGCTTCGCCAGACGTGGTAAGGGTCGATTCTGACGACCCTGGCAATGTGGGGAGGGCTTCGGCGACCCCAGTTTCAAGAACCAGCGATTCTTATGCTGGTGCGAAGAGGAAAGCTTCTTCGCATGATGCTGGTACTTCGTCGAAGCACCAGAAACCACTTTCTATATCTCCCCTTCGGGAGGTACCCTATGCCGACAATGATCCTGGTGATCATTTAAATTATGCTAACACCTATGGGCGAAGGTCTAGGAGTTCCCACGATACTCCCCTTCGTTCCAACAGATACCCTTTAAACTTAGGTGGTGATTCAGAAACTGTCGAGCTGAACCCTGTCCTTCGTCCTAATAACTTTGCAGAATTCGTGGACATCGAAGGCGATGGCGACGAAGCGGCTAGTCGCCAACAAGCTGACTTCCAACAAGCCTTCTTCCCTCACCACGAATACGTGAGAAGCGTCGAAGATATTGACTTCTCGAAGTTTAATATCGACGACGACAACGTCGTCCCTCCCTTGGTCTCTCCACCATTTCCAAGGGTCCCTCGTGCTCCTACTGCGAAGCCAGACAAGGATCCTCATCAAGGCTTAAGGAGGCACTTCGCCCAAAAACATCCAACTGCATGTGGCGGAGGACTTGGCGAACGACCAGGAGAAGGATGAGACCTGGATCGATGAGGAGGAGGATCGATTCCTTAGAGCTTCGCAAAACTTCCCAGCTCCTAACAAGCGAAAGATGCTTAGGGAGATGGTGAAGTGTGCTCCTTCGGAGTACCTAGACACTTTACGTGGTCTAGACGAAGGCTCTGCTGGAGCCATCGAGGGATGCTTGGCGGAGGTAATACTCTTTTAACACTTAGACAAATTTTAATTTTTCAATTTCCTTTTTGCATCACTTAACCTTTCCCATTTGAATCTTCCTTCGCAGGCCATGGTGAGGGTAGATGGACTGGCGAAGGCTATTCACCATTACAGAAGAGAGGCAAAATATAAAGACCTGCTGTACCAAGAGGCGAGTGACTACATCGCCCAACAGACGACTGCCATTGCTCTTGACAACTCCGAAGCTAATTGGAGATTGTCGAATGAGCTTGCTGAGACTCAGCGAAGCTACTCCCAGGCTCTTCGAGTAAATAAGAAGACCAAGGATGAGCTTGAGTCTCTCAAGACTGAAAAGGCCAAGTCTGCTGCGGAGGAGAAGGCTCGCTTCGACACTGCAGTTACTGCGAAGGTGAAAACAGAGCTTGAAGCCAGTAAAGCGAAGCTGAAGGCTAAGTATGAGGAGGAGCTTCGCAAAGCGAAGGAGGCTGCTTCGACTTCTGCTGCTGCCCTTTCTACCCTTCAATCGGAGCACAAAGCTTTGCAGGAAGAGGTGGAGACGAAGGTAACAGATTCGAAGGACAAGGGGATCAAAGAAATGAGGGCTCTCATTGCTGATGCCTGGGAGCTCATGCCAATCAAAGACGACTACCCCTATGCTGTTCTCGAAGAGCACCTTAACTACGTCGAAGAGTGTGCTCTCGTCAACAAGCTCCCTTCCCCTCGCCCTGAAAAACCTCAACCAAACTTCATATATCAGTTTGAGGATGACGACGAGGAATACGGCCTTCGCTCCTTCTCCCAACCTTCGCTGTAGTTGTTATTTTGCCTTCACTTTTGTCGATCAATTTGTATATTCATTTAACTCTTCTCTTGTAATATTTTGATGAAACTTGAAACTTAGGAAGATTTTTTGATGTTTGATGTAATCAACTATCCATTTTTGCGAAGCCACATGTGCACGCATCCTAATTCAAGTTAGGCACTTCGCCATTTTGATATTGATTGTCTCTCTTCGCATGGTTTTATTTTGGTATCCGCCTGTTTCGCCTTTTCCTTTAGTACTTGCTTCGCATCGTCCCCTTGCCCCTGTAAGTCTTTGCAAACTCTAAGTGTTTGGAAAGATTTACAAAGCTAGGTGCCCTTCGCAGATAACTTACAGGTAGACAAAGCATGCCTTCGCAGTTTGTTAGCAACCTTTAACATGCGAATAAAAATAGGTGGATACCCTGAAGTGTACGTTCGCACCTTCCACCTTGCCATTGGTGTTGTGTTTTTGCACGAAATCTCTAAGTTTATAAACGACAAAGAATTGATTGACTTGAGACCTAGTAGGGGTGTCAAGTCAATCAATCATACTGATTGCCCTTAAACTTGGAGATTGAGTGACTTTTTCTTCAAAGTTTTTACCTGCCCTTCGCAGGTTAAAGATCTTGCCCTTCGCAAGCTAAGAACTTGCCCTTCGCAAGTTAAGAACCTTGCTCTTCGCAGGAATGAAAAATCTTGCCCTTCGCAAGTTAAAATCCTTGCTCTTCGCAGGAATGAAAGAACTTGCCCTTCGCAAGTTAAGAACCTTGCTCTTCGCAGGAATGAAAAATCTTGCCCTTCGCAAGTTAAGATCCTAGCTCTTCGCAGGAATGATAGATAATGCCCTTCGCATAATAAGGTGTTTGCCCTTCGAATTTTGTGGGGTCATTTTCCCCTTTGTAAATCAAGATTTTCTTGAAAAATCTTAAGTACATGAATTTTACGCGATTTTAGGAACGTTTGTCATTCGCAAACTGTAAACATTTTTACTTAAGACTAGTTAACCTTATTGAAGGCTTATGTGATGTTAACATATTATTTCCTTGTTATTGTAACATCTTTAAAGTAATTCAGATATTGTGTAGGAATAATAATACCATGCCCTTATTTTGAGGGTCTTGTGCCCTCGTTTTGAGGGTCTTTGAAATATAAAAGGTGGGGAATGAATTTGCCCCTGTAAAGATACCAACACACGTTTTGAAGTTTAAAGTATTGAAGGCTTTCATTCAATCTTATTTCAAAAATTACAAGGCCGCTTGGCAAGTTTCTGCTAATGTGCTTACATTTGCAGACTAAACATAATATTTTTTCAGATTATCGGTGTTCCAAGGGTGAGACAAACATTGTTGATTTGCGTCCTCCAACTTGTAAGTCCCATCACGTAGCACCTCACAAATCCTATACGGGCCTTCCCAGTTTGGGGTTAGCTTGCCCTCTTCCTTTGCTCGACTCGTGGATTCCATCTTTCGCAAAACCAAATCTCCCAGCTGAAGAGGTCGGTGATTCACCCTTTTGTTGTAATCCCTAGACATCTTGAGCTTGTAAATCTGCTGACGCAATAGGGCGTTGCCCCTGACCTCCGGTATCAAATCAAGATTATGCCGCATCGCTTCCCAATTTCCTTCTTCAGAATAAAGCATAACTCGCAACGTAGGCTCATACATTTCAATGGGAAGCACAGCGTCTGACCCATACACCAGAGTGAAGGGGGTTTCCCCCGTCGAATTCTTCGTGGTGGTCCTGATTGACCATAGCACATTGTAAAGCTCTTCAACCCATAGCCCCTTGGCATTGTCCAACTTCTTCTTGATTCCATTACAAATAATTTTGTTGAACGACTCTACCTGTCCATTGGCTTGTGGATGGGCTACAGACGCGAAATGTGCGCTTATGCCCTGGTCTGATAGCCAGTTGGTGAGAGCATTAGAGTCAAATTGTGGGCCGTTATCAAACACTATGGACTGCGGCAATCCAAATCTTGTGATGATATTCTTCCAGAGGAATCCTTTCACATCTGAGACTTTGATGTTCCTCATTGGCTCTGCTTCCACCCATTTGGTGAAATAGTCCACTGCCACAATCAGAAATTTCTTTTGTCCAAGGGCTTGAGGGAAAGGTCCCAAATATGTCTACCCCCCATTTCGCGAAGGGTAGGGGCGATAAGACCGGAGACAGGAGGTTTGCTGGTTTCTGATGGAGGTTTCCATGAATTTGACATTTGGAGCATTTTTTGACAAGTTCCATGGCATCTCTCCGTAAGGTCGGCCAATAGTACCCGGTACGGAGAGTTTTCTCTGCTAACGCCCTTGCCCCAATATGAGAACCACATTGCCCCTGATGAATATCATCCAAAACCTCTGCCCCTTTCTCAGGCTTGATACACTTGAGAAGAGGATGGGAGAAAGACTTCTTGTATAACTGTCCCTTCAAGTAAACGAACCAAGAGTCTCGGGCTTTCACATATTTCGCTCGTTGCGAATCTTGAGGAAGTCTACCTGCCAGCTTATACTCGATGATTTCATCCATCCAAGTGCTTCCTCGATCAATGAAGTGAACCTCCTCCAATTCGTCTATACTTCTTCGGTCCTTCACTTCCCAGAAGACAGACCTTGGGGAATCTCCGGTTGTAGAGCTGGCCAACTTAAATAAGGCATCAGCTTGGTTGTTTTCCGATCGGGGGACTTGTACCAAGTGAAACTGATCTAAGCCTTCCGTTTCCTTTTTCACCATCTCCAAGTATCGAATCATATTCTCATCTCTGGCCTCGTATTCTCCATTCACTTGGCTAACCACCAATTGAGAGTCAGACATGGCATCAATCCTACGTGCCCCAGCCGCTTTGCACATTTGGATTCCGGCCAGCAAGGCTTCATATTCTGCCTCATTGTTTGACGTCTGGAACTTAAACCTCATTGCGTATTCAAACGTGTCTCCTTCAGGAGATTTAAACAAGATCCCTGCCCCACACCCGTTTTGAGTGGAGGATCCATCCACGAACAGCGTCCAAACATCGCTTGATGTCTCGACTGGAGGGGGTCTTGTTAATTCCACGATGAAATCTGCCAAGGCTTGACCCTTGATGGATTTCCTTAGTTCAAACTCAATATTGAAACCATTCAACGCAATGACCCATTCAGCATTCTTCCTGAAGATTCTAACTTGGTCAACGGTTGTTTGATGGGCTGGTCTGTGTAGATCACGATCTTATGGGCTGCAAAATAGGGGCGAAGCTTCTTACTTGCCATCATGAGAGCCAACCCAAACTTCTCTGTCGTAGTATAGCGCATTTCTGCTCCTTGCAAGACATGGCTTACAAAGTAGACTGGCAATTGGGTGCCCTCTCTTTCAGCTACCAACACTGCTGAAACCGCATGCTCAGATACCGACAAATACATGTATAATGTCTCACCTTCCTGGGGGCTTACCAAACGCGGAAGGGAGTGAAGATGGTCTTTGAGTTTCTGGAATGCCGCTTTGGCTTCCTCGCTCCATTCAAATTTAGTGCTCTTCTTGATGGCTCGGAAAAAGTATTGGCATTTGTCCCCTGACTTTGATTGAAACCTCCCCAACGCTGCCAAACATCCCGTTAGCTTCTGTACCTCCTTGACGCTTCTCGGAGATTGCATATCTAGGACTGCCTTGACCTTATCGGGATTCGCCTCTATGCCCCGTTCATCAACCAGAAACCCCAAAATTTTTCCTGAAGTAACTCCAAACACACATTTTTTCGGATTCAGCTTCATACCAAAGTTTCGGAGGGTGTCGAAGGTCTCTCTTAAATCTCTGACATGATCTTCTTTTTTCTTGCTTTTGATGATCATGTCGTCTATGTAGGCTTCCACATTCCTTCCAAGCTGTTTAGCAAAGATGGTGTTTACACATCTTTGGAAGGTTGCAGGGGCATTCCTGAGGCCAAATGGCATCACCTTGTAACAATACAACCCATTGTCAGTGACAAAGGCTGTTTTGTCCTGGTCTTCCTCCTTCAGAGGGATTTGATGGAATCCTGAGTAAGCGTCAACGAAGCTCATAGCTTCATGCCCTGCTGTGGAATCTACTAGCTTGTCAATCTTAGGAAGTGGAAAACTATCTTTGGGGCAGGCTTTGTTGAGATCAGTGTAGTCAACGCACATTCTCCACGTTCCATTGGGTTTAGGTACCAAGACTACATTGGCAACCCATTCGGGATATTGACAAGGACGGATGAAACCCGCATCCAGAAGCTTCTTTACCTCTTCATCGGCGGCCTTGCTACGGACTGGCCCCAAATTCCTCTTTTTTTGTTTGATTGGCTTCATGGTAGGGTCAACATCTAAGCTGTGTTGGGCGATCTTTGGATCCAACCCTGGCATCTCTTCTACGGAGAAGGCAAAAACATCCTTATATTCTCTTAGCAGAGCCTTGAGCCCTTTCTCAATTTCTTCTCCCATAGCTTCCCCAACTTTCACGGTCCTTTCTGGGATAGTAGGATCGATGGGAAAGTCTTCTTGGCGGCCCCCAGGCTCAGGCCATGAGATAGAAGAAAACAGCCCATGGATTGCCATGGCTTCTTGGTGTCGTCCATGCACCATTAGGACTTCACCCGCCTTTCGTTTCTTCTGAACCCTCTTCTTTGACGGCTCTGATATATCCTTCTCTTTGCCCCCAGCAAGTGGGCGGACAGTGGTGAGGTAACACTCTCTGGCGACTTGCTGGTCACCATAGATAGTCCCTACTTTGCCGTCATTACACACAAATTTCATCAACATAAGATGTGTAACCACGACTGACTTTGATGCATTTAAGGTTGGGCGCCCAAGAATCACATTGTAGGCCGACATGTTCTGAACCACCAAGAACTTGACTTTCATGTGTCGGCACTTGTCCTCCTTTCCCATTCGAAGGGGAAGGGTGACTATCCCCACAGGTTGGATCACACCCCCACCAAATCCAATGACCGGATTATGGCAAGGGACTAGATCATCGTCGTTGTACTTCAACTTTTGAAGACATTCAAAGCTAATAATATCCGACGAACTCCCCGTGTCAATTAGGATACGACGGACTCGCTTATCCGCAATCTTCATCTCAACAACGAGAGGATCATCATGGGGGGTGCTTACCTCCCCTCGATCCTTCTCACAGATGAGGACGTCGGGAAATGCCTCTTTGGCGTTGGTTTCATTATCAACAGCCATCACCCGGGGCAGTTTGCTTGCATACTCCTTTTGACCCTCAACAGTGGGTCCTCCAGCGGCAAAACCCCCTGATATCATATGAACTATTCCAGATTCGGAATGTTCGCTTTGTGGGGCATCATCCTTAGATGAGGGCTTTTTTAGAAACCGTTTGATGAGATGCTTCTTCACTTTCCCTTGATGTTCCAAACGATCCATGGTTCGTTGTAATGTGAAGCAATCTCCAGTGACATGGCCAACATCCTTGTGAAAGTGGCAATACTTAGACTTATCCCGAGTGTCTAACTGTATACACCTAAAAGTGTCTCCCCAAATGAGTAATCAGTGATGAAACATACCGCGTCTCGCGATTGTTTCGACTTAGAAAAGATGCTTTGAACTCACAAAAGTTGAAAATACGTGAGGTCATACTCGGAACTATTGAGCAAAGGACAAATAAAGGGGGCAAAAACATTTTCTTTTATTTATTTTAATTATTTTCTATTTTTAGGTTTTCTTTTCTATTTTTAGGGTTTTTAAAATAATTTATACTGGTGATTCTCTTGATTTCTACTTTTCATCACACTCTTCACATTTTTCTGAGCTCACCAGTATTTTTAGATTATTTTTCTGATTTTTCTATATTTTTCTATGATTTTTATAAGTTTTTATACGCAGAAAATACAAAAAAATACAAAATACACAAAAAACCCCGGAAATACGTGGAACCTTCTAGAACACTCTAGAACTCCTTGCTTGGGGAGCAAGGGTGTCTAGGTGCGTCGAATCAAGGCAAATCACGAAATAAGATCGGAGGAAATCACAAAATACGCGCAGAATAATCGAGCGTATATACGCAGGGCCTGCGTATATACGCTCCTAGGCAGCGTATATACGCAGAGCCTGCATATATACGCAGGTCTCCTGCGTATATACGCAGGTATCCTGCGTATATACGCTCGATTTCCCCTCCTCGTGCCTATAAATACGTGCCTTTGCTCATTTCGAGGACACGGACACACACGTCTATTCAACTTACACGTCCCTAAACTTGTGTATTCACACTCTCACACTCTCATACACTCTAAACACATACATTCTTGAGTTCTAGCATCAATTCTGTTTCGATCCAACAAGCGAGAACAAGGTATAATTCTGAGATTACTCACCTACAACTCTCTTTCGTTTTCTTTTAACTTGATTAATTATTATCACGAGTTCTAATTTAATTTATACAATGTAGAAACCGACTTTTGAATCCTCTCATGTAAATATGTAGGATTGTTATTCGTGTTTTCAAATTCTTTTTCGTTAACATTTATTATTATTATCACCACCTTGTCACAATTTATCATTATGCATATCGTTATTGTCAATACTAACATGTTTCTTTGTCTTGATTAGCAATTCGATCAAAGGACGTCTCTTTTTAGTTTTTACTTTAACGATTTGTGTATTTGCAGAGACAAGGTGAGAAGGATATACATATACATTATTATGCTTACTAACCTTTGTTTTCATGTTTCGTTTGTACATATCCTATCACACTTGTATATATTGCTTAAACAAGACCGGAAATTATGCGTATCACATTAAAGTCAGATAATCATGGACGACCGGTTTTCTAGGCACCTTGTTAATATTGACTAACCATGAAGCGATCGCCTTGTCCATTGTAGAAGTCTTTGTTTGTGTATAATAGTAACCCACTTAGTAATCTTTAGGGTTAGTGCACTAATAAGATTTCAAAATTGCTAAGATGTGGTGCATCCAATAATCGTGCTTAATGGAATTACAATGAGACCGAGTAGAGGCCGCTACATGCGGGCGGATTGGGTTACTGATTCAATCCGTACCATGTCCCCGAACCCACGACTGGTTATTGGATTGGACGTGGGGCCATTGTTTTGGCACCAACGTTTCGGGCGTCCGTGAATAACCTATATAGGCACGGTGGCGACTCCCCTTACTCGACAACACTACCCCAACGCACTCACGTGCGGGTTCCGTGGCTCAAGCCCACGCAAAGCACCGATGTAGTACCAAGTCGCGCGCCCGCTATACGCGGGGGTACGGCCCACGTCCTACACTAACTCGGTCTTAATTGATGGGGGATCTTCGATGTGCACATCCTTGCTAACCTCCTTGTACACATTGAAGAGGTCCTTGGTGTATTCTACGGTGGGGGTGTAGTTGAACTTCTTCTTCTTTCTAGCTGTTCCTTTTTGAGAAGTGCCCTCCTCCTCAATATTCCAGGTGTCTGACCTTTTCTTGTCATGTCCTCCATTTCGTTGGACCTAGTTGTTTTGAGGTTTGGAGGAGGGAATGGTTGCTTTCTCCTTGGCCTTCTTTACGGCGCAAACTTCCTCAGCATGAATCCATGCTTCAACTTCCCTCATCATTTCGTTCAAATCTTGAACCCTTTGCCTTACCATTTGGAATTTAAAGGGACTATCTTCATCCAACCCTCGATAGAAATTATCTAGGATCACCCGGTCTGGCAGATCAGGGATTTGAAGAGTTTCATTGTTAAATCGTTTAACATAGCTTCTCAAGCTTTCATTGGGTCGTTGTTGAATTCTCCCCAAATGTAAGCTGCTTTTCTGCTCTTGGCGATGCGCCATGAAATGATGAGTGAAGAGAACAGCTAGTTCATTGAAATTATGGATGGAACCTGTTGGAAGGCCGCTGAACCACCTCTGAGCTAACCCCTTGAGGGTAACTGGGAAATATTTGCACCACATTGCGTCATCATCTTGGGTGGTCAGCATGAGATGTTTATACATTGCTAAGTGATCATCTGGGTCGGTGGTTCCATCATAAGCATCGATGGAAGGAAATTTGATTTTCTGAGATTGAGTTGCCATCAAGATCGAAGCAGAGAAGGGACTTTTGTCGGTTAGGGAAAGTCCTTGCAACCTCCCCTCCGTCCTTTGGGACGGAAGCCCGAGTCCCGCGTTCTGGTTAGCACCGCTTCGGTGATAACCCCCACTTCGGTGGGAACGAACCTCTGGCTCTTGATCTTGATGACGTTCGGTGTGATGACTAACGGAACGAGGAGTGTGTCCATGCGTTCTGAGAGAGCGATGAGTTGGATCAGTGCATAGTGGGGTGGATCCCGTTAGAGAATGTTCATCATAATGAGTAGCTTGCTTAAGCTTCTCAGCCTTCTTCTTTTCAAGAACCCTTCTTGCATCTTGGCTCTCAGCCTGCTCTTTCTTCCTTTGGATGATAGTCCTGGCATCCATTGAGGAGGCTTCGCGCTCGGACTTTTTCCGTTCGATGAGTGCTTGAACATCTTCGGACTCATGACTATGATTTGATCTTTCATCATCACCATCATTGTTGAAACGAAATGGACCCCTCATTGATTGAGTCCTTGGGGCAATAGAAAGAGGCTTAGGAGTGTTGCGGTATCTCCTAGCCTGACTCTTCTCCCTTTCAATGGGAATAATCTGGGTCTCAACATTCTTCCCTTTGTCTTTGGGGGTAGGATGCTTGACCTTAGTAGTCTTGATGTTGGGAACCACAGGAGTACTGTATTCCATGGCCTGAGTATGGGCAGGAGCTTCACTACCATCGGCCATTGCCTTTCCTTCACGCTGAGCCTTCAAGCGTGCATTCTCTTCTTTGAGGGCTCGGAGTTGTGCCTTCATGTCTTGCTGTTCTGCAAAACGATCCAATACCTCTGACACCCCCGTGCTTATCTCCTTCTTAAGCACATCAAGTGTGACATATCTTCCATCCAAGTCTTGGAGGGAGAGTTCCGTTCCCACGTAAGTGCCTAGATCCTCCTCACCGTGGAAGACGGAATGATCGAGGTGATTCTCCCCGTTTGGATTGCTTTCTTTCTCAGGAGATGGAGGAGTGTTCCTCCCTTGTCTGGTTTGATCATCTCTTGAAGCCATATCTGATCGCCTCCCCACAAACGGCGCCAAATGTTGTAGCAAGTTTCCGCTTGGCACGCTACAAGATTTCCTCTGCTTCAGGGTTGAGAGATGGGTGGAGGCTTCCCGTCTATGCTACTTCAAAAGAGCTGACCTTGGATTGGAACTTGTCGTTGGCTTGACGCTTCACGTTCCTCTCGACGCCTTAGCACCTGCAAGAAGGAGAATAATCCTTTTCGGATTATCTCCCCTCCGATGCCTAAGTAAGTAAAGGAAGGAGGAAAGTAATAAATGCTAAGCTATGTAGAGAGAAGTTAGAGAGATAAGTTCTATACTTGCTTAAGTATGAATTTGTGCTCTCAAAGTATATAAATTGTGTGTGGAAAATGGTGCCTCTCAAGGGGTATTTATAGGCTTTTGCCCTACCTCTTGAGGGCTCGGATGTGTGACACTTGTCACCATCCTATGCATTGTTTTACCTGTTTGCTTGCTTAAACTGTTTCTTTTACGGTATTTGACCGGTTTTCGATGAAATGTATACAGATCATCCGCCATTCAACTCGTGACACGTGTCACGAAATTTTACGCCAAGTTGGATTTTTTTAATCATACAAAATGCGACACGTGGCTTTACGTGCCACATCATTTAGTGCGTTAAAAGCTCCAGTTTTTATCAAAATCCTAGAGCTTTTAGTATGTTAAAAGCTCCAGTTTTTATCAAAAGCTTGGAGCTTTTAAATAATATTTTTATTTTAAAAAATTAAAACATATACACATAAATATTCTACATCTAATATAACAATTGCGAAAAAGAACATAATTTATCAAAATCAAGAAAAATATAATTTATTAAGCACTTTAAAAAGTTTATAGTTACAAACTACAACTGAAACATATCACCATAGCATGTCTTAAACTAACATACGTACATTCTAATTTCTAAGTAACTATAATTAGGGTTGAGCAAGACCGGGTACCTGGTCATTTTGGATGGAACCGGAACTGATCGGTTCCTGATAGTTGGACCGGTTCCAAAATTTTTGGAACCGAAACCGCTGGGAACCGGTTAGATTTTTAAAAAAATAAAAATAAGTAAAAAACAAAGATTATCCTAGCTAATTTCATACTTTTACATGTGTATTTGGCCACAAAAACACAATAATGCTTTATACAATAGTATATCAAGTTTCTATAGTTTATACAATTTGGGTTTTTTGACCTTAGCAAATGTATTTTAATAAACGCAAAAGTCATGACCAGTTACTGGGTACCAGTTATAAAACCGGTGGTGCCGGGTACCTGGTACCGAAACCGATACCACCGGGTACCCATTGGGCACTGATTTCAAAATTTTCGTACTCGGAACCGGTTCCAGGTGCTAGACCGGATACCCAATGTTTTTGCTCATCCCTAACTATAACCTAAGAAGGAAATAAATAAATTTACTAATGAAAACAAGAGAACAATAATACAAATAAAAGAAATAAATAAAATATAGCGACACGAGCAGCATCACAAATAAGTAGCGGAAGCAGCGGAGTGACCAGTAAGCAGTGGCACGCAACAGAAACAACAGTAGCAGGAAGCGCAGGGGCGGGCGGCGGGCGAAAGTTATATTCTGTGTTGACTTAATCTAAAAATTGAGCATTGTACTGTTCAAATTGAGCTCAAAATTTATCAGCTGTAACCACAGTTAAATCACAAATCAAGAAAGATGGAAATTTAGGCTTAAAATCACAAATTCAATAAAATGCCCAAATTTAGTTCAAAACTCAACTCAAAAGCACAATGCACAACTATTAATTATCGCAATTCAAGGTCCATAATCAAAACTTACAAACCAAAGCAAGTCAAAAGTTGCATTTTTTTAAACAGTAACGTTCCAACCACAATTGCACTTAACTCAATTTTAAGGTCCAAATTCAAACTAATTCAAGAGTATTTGAAAATTAAACTTAATTAAGTTAGAATTATACTCAAAGGGTTGGTTGAAAACAACACAACAAATATCACATACCAAAATAGCAAAAATCAAAAAAATCACAAGCCGCGACAACGAACATCTCACAATTCGGCCTTAAAATGACTTCAGCAGCAGTAAACACCCAAAATACAACACAAACTCAAATTTCGAACCCAAATAATGACTCAAACTGCCAGAAGTTTCAATACCAAAATGAGTCCCAAACCCTCAAAATTCTGAATAAAACCTAGAATTGGTGTTGAAATTCGAAATATATTTGTGCCAAAATTAGAGTGAGAAAAAATGAGTGTGGGGGTGATTTTGTGGAGTGAGATAGTGATTGTGGAGATGGAGTGATGGGTTTGGAGTTGAGGAGAGAGAGAGTGTTGTGAGGGGAGAGTATGAAAAGATGATAGAATGAAGAGAGAGAATAACACGGTCAAAGGAAAGAAGAAGAAGGGACAAAAGGGTTTTGAAGTTGTAGCTAGAATCGCTATTTGCCTCTTAGGTGACCAAGCTTTGAGTGTTATTTTTTTTGTTAGTTTTTGATGATTAAAAGCTCCTGGATTTAAAAGCCTGGAGCTTTTAGCAATTAAGAGTTTCGACTTTTAAATGCTTGGAACTTTTAATTATTAAATTCAAGTATTATTTGCTTTGAGCTTTTGTGAGGATGCTTTAGGTTTTTTTCACTAGTGAAACATTGTAGTTTATATTTATTACAAGTGCTTGATACTTGTATATTTTTAATATACTTCCTCCGTCTCAAAAAGTGCAACAAAAGAATTTTACGTATTTCAAAGATGAGATTTACAATGTAACGAGCAAATAATCGGTAGTAATTTTAACACAATGAAGAATGAGAGAAGTATTATGTGTATTAATACATTTAGTGAAGTATTTTATTCGATACATATTTGCAAGGGAGGTTGATGTGTGTTCGTGATATCTGGTGCAATACTTCAATCATTTTGTTGTACTTTCTTTATTCCATAATATTCTGTCAGTTACTGTTCATCTTTCCATGTCTGTTTTGTATAATTTTATCTTTAATTAAATATTGTTGAAATTATAACGATTGAATTAATTACGCAATAATATGAATCAAACAAGATCTCACATCATTATATTTATTCTTATACATTAGAGTTATTTGTAAGTTCCTTACTTGTAAATAGTTGAAAAAAAGAAAGTGGCATGAACATTAAGGAACAGAGGAGTAGTTTTTAGTAGGATTTAGTGATTATTTAACTAACTATTATAAATTATTTTGCGATTTATTTGTTAGCTACTCAAATTATGTAGGATCAAAATTGTATCTCGTATAATATTTGAAATATTTAAAAATCATTTAAATATTTGAATTTTATATATTGTTTATATATACGACATCAATATATAATTTGGCAAAATAATTATAATCCTAATGCATCATATTTTTGTTTGTAGCATTGGACACATTAGCCTGTGTCCATTTATTTGTAACATTGGACATATAAAATAGTCTTATTAATAATCTTCTTAGTAATTTGGAACATTAGCCTTATAGAGTGTTCTATGTAGTATTGATACATTAGTCTACTAAGCCATTCTTTTAAATAATATTGGACACTTAGGCTACTTATGTGTCCTTTTTTAGTAACTGTTGGACACAATAGACTACCTATCTAAGGTGTCCTTTCTTATGTAACGTGGACATTAGACCACTTAATGGTCATCTTTAATATAAGTAATGCTATTGTGTCCCTTCCCTTAGCATTGAGGGACGCATATGCTACGTAAGTGTTCCTTGGGAAGGACAACAGTAGGTGAACGCCTATAATGTCGTGTGCTATCATGTTGTCACCCAAATTAGCATTGATACATTAGCCTAGTTAACGTGGTTTCTTTTCTTATGTAGTATTGGAACATTAGTCTACTAACGTGTCTTTTTTATGTAATGTTTGACACGTTTACGCTTCCTAATGTGTCCCTTTTTATGTAACGTTGGACACAATAGCCTACCTAATGTATCCTTCTTATGTAATTGATCATTAGATACTTAATGATATAGTAGTATTGATGTGTCCCTTCTTAGCATGAGTAGGATGTGTATGCTGCAATAATGTGCCCTTGGGAAGGACACAGGGATCGGTAGTGAACGCCTATAATGTTGGTAGCTATCATGTCGCCCAAATTAGTCATAATAGGTCATTTAGAGGGGACACGAGGTGTTTTTTTGTAGTAGTGAAAGTGATCATTAATTTACTCTGTCTTTGGTTTGTAGTTTGGTTGACTTATGCATACATCATGAGTGCAACTGATCGACTACTTCTACGTACATTCAAGACAAGTTTCATTCTTAATAGGTCAACATAAATTTTTGATCATACAAGAATGCATAACCCAAAAAACGCAACATGTGTTATCAATTCAATTTACAATGATTCCACCAATTTGAATAGTATGATATTTGATTTATTGCCATGCATGCTTTTATATCTCCAGCCCATAAATACATGCATGAACGGATAACTTTAAAATGAACAAAATCACAATGTGCATAAAATCCTTAGTTTAAGGATGAAAAATAGACATTATATCTCAACAATGGATTGAGAGTAGTAAATTAAATATTATGTTTCAGCCACAGCATATCCACGAGCCATCCGGAAAACCCCGGTACCACCAACAACCGGGAACTCCCTCACCGGATTCATGATCGAGTTCCGGCCAAAAATCACCACGGAACTCCCGTTATAGATTCCGTCGAGGAAGCCGTAGCTTATGCCCATGATAAAGCTCACACCTTCTTGGGCTGCTGATCCATAGAAACCTTGGGCCCGGCCCACWAGCTTGGAATTTGGGTCCGGGCTGACGGTCAGTGGATCATCAGCCATAAACAGGCTGCCGAAGGGCAAGCTAGCTGACTGGTTGGCATCTTTGGGCTGGGCTATTAGGGCCACGGTTGGCGGGTCCCCGGTGATGATGTCATGGAAGTAGAATTGTAGGACAGTTTTGCGCTCATGACCGTAACGTGTGGTTTTAGCCCATTTTGGTGTGTCATTAGCAGAACTCACATCTATAATGTAAGATGTGAATGCCACTAATACTGTAATATAGGGGATTATTAGCTTGCTCATGCTTAATGTGATTTGGTTTTGTTTAATTAGGGAAGCTGATTAGTTAGAACAATAGCTAATTAATGAGAGGGATTTATATATATATAGTTGATTAGTTGCTCTCATTACAAACCACTACTAGACTACTAGCCAGGTTTGCAACATTTGATTTGATACACACTTCAAGATGTACGTGTTTTAAATTACTTATATCTTTAATTTGAAAAAAAATTATACTAATTTTATATTTTAATGATATGCGTCATGACGAATCAAATAAGATCTTACTTAACTATTATTTTAGTTATATAAATTTATGGAAATTGAATTGACTGTTAAAAAAATTGACTCTCGAATTGAAAATGTTGAAATTTTAAGGTGACCAAGGGAGAATATGGACAAATGATGGGTGACAAACACATCTCAACTTCTACATGATTAATTAGGTGCAATTTTTTAAAAAATAAAATGATGCGTTTTAGCGTATATATTAATATCATGACCTTGACAATACTATAGTCCATTGAAGCAAGCATTGACTATGATGATTGAAGAATGATCAATGAAAGATAATCCTGATCTTGGTGTTAGCTCAAGCATTGATAATGTAGATTTTTTTATTAGTTAAATAAATAAATAAGTACTGTAAATAAATTGGCAAGACATGCATACTAAATTAATAATTAACAAATTAAAAAATAAAATGGGAGGTAAAGACAAAGTTAATTAGGACCTTTGGACTATTTTATATGGTATACAGATTGTATTATTGATTTGGAAAATTATTGTATTTACAATTTACATGTTGCCGGCCTCATCCTTATGCAACGACCTAATGGGAATAAGGATAATTTTTGGCAAAAAATAACGACCGTTCACAGAGTGTTAGATAAGATAAATAAAAGTAAAAATATGAAATAAATATAAACGTTAATTACATCGATTGATGGCATGATTTTGACATACATTCTAAAATTCATACCATTTTAGAAAATGTATTTAATTCTTATCTAACGCCCGGAGCGTCCATTATTAAAATCGTTTTTAATATGGCCTTATTGTGAAATTCTAACAGCTTGTTGTACATTTAAAAGTCATTCGTTTTTTTTTTTTCTGGTTATAGTGTAGAGAGTCACAAAGGCAGATAGAAATTTGCAATACCAATGAGCTTATTCTTCAAAAGATATCCTCATTCTCAAAGTCAACCATTGTTGATTAAATTACTTCTTTGCAAGGCCAATTGATCGAGCTTTTGCTTTACATGTTGTTGTTGTCCTCCTAGTCAATGCTTTTGCTTTAGCCCTTCTGGCCTTGCATACGGATCAAATCATCTCGTACATATCTCCAATGTCCTATCAAATCGGACCGAAATCTTAAAAAATAACACAAACATACCCAAGACAAATAATATCGAAATATATATCAAATAGAACTCAAAAGAATTAAATATGGAGAAAATTACAACAAATATCAATTAAATATTGCATATAAAATACGTATTTTATCGACTTATGAACATCATGTGATGTATGGTTTGTTGTATGGATATTATCATATTACTTTCGTTCTAACAAAATGAATAGAACAAAAGAATATAATTTGTGAGAGGCAAAATATTCCTTTGAAACCGTATTTTCATTTCCTATTTTCCTCGGTGACAAAACACTTTGAAGGAAAATTAGGACAAACACGGGAAGAAGGAAAAAAAAAGTTATACAAGTACATTATACGAGTAGTGCTATACTTCCTCACATACATAAGTGACAATGTACTCCGTATTACGAATTAGGTGTAGTATATGTATATGAATATCAGAATATGAATGATACCCTTGTTTATTTTAAGGGTGATAAACTGTAACATTATATCCAATAATGACCTTGCCTAAAGCAGGACTAAAAAAGTATGTTCGGGCCAAAACATATCCACGAGCCATCCGAAAAAACCCGGTTCCGCCAACAACCGGATACTCCCTAACTGGATTTACAATCGAATTCAGGCCCAAAATACTGAGGGTGCTCCCATTATATATCCCATCAACAAACGTGTAACTCAAGCCCATGAAATA
>SNQN01000897.1:89609-115919 GCA_008642245.1 Bassia scoparia
TAGGAAAGTCCTCAACCTCCTCTCCTCCTTTGACGGAAGCCCGAGGTCTCGCTTCTGTTAGCACCCGCCTTCGGATAACCCCCACTTCCTGTAACGGAACGAATCATCGCGTCTGGCTCGTTGAATCACATAAAAGGCGTTCCGTTGAGTCTCATGACTTAACGGATGAAACTGGAGGAAGTGTGCTCCCATTTGCTCTAGATTAGAGAGAGCATAAAGTTGGTGATCTCTCTCTATCTCTATATCTATATATTGCCGTAGAGAAATTGCCTACACTAACACATCCAAATGAGAGTGATTGTGCTAATTCTGTCCTCAAGAACCCTGCCCTCAGAGCACACACTCTTGCATTCTTGATGCTCTCCTAAGCTCCCTCTCGCTCTTCTTCCTTCGATATATACCCTTGCGATCCGATGGAGTGGAGTCTTTTCTCGGCAGCCAGTCGGACTTTTTGCCCGTTACGAGAAGTCTGTCACCTTATGTCATATCCTATCTTCGACTCCGTAGCCCAATGACTATATATTCATAAATCTCCATTCATCATCATACGCGATTGCGCATTGTTGATAACAGAGATCATTGTACCACCACCCAATAAGAATATGATTCACACTTTGTGCGAAGGAATCAAAAGAAGAATTCGAATTAGAACAGAGCAGCGCTTAAGGAAGTGTAGCGTCTATGTGTCGAAGAGCTATACAATCGGCTGGTTATGTGATCTCTTCATAATCTCCTGAGACTACTACTTCTCCCTCACGAAAGAATTTCGAGACGGAAGTAATCCTGAGAGAGAGACCCCCTTTAACTCTGGTGTATGGTCGGAGGCTTCTCCAACATTCTGCCCTATATGTCTGGTGGTTAGGATCTTGACCTTCAGTAGTCTTATGCTGGGAACCAAAGTGTGCTCATACTGTATGCCATGAGCCTGAGTCAATTAGGGCAAAGGTGTATAGCGATGCCACTTACAACCCATTCAGGCCACAGAGCTGCCCTTCCTCACGCTGACACTTTCACAAGCGTCTGAGTCTATTCTCTTCCTTCGGGACATCCAGGGCAATATGTGACCCATCATGTCTGCTTAATCGTCCAATATAAGCACGACATAGATCTTTCCGCACCAAGCATAACTCGAGACCTGAATCCCTGCGACACCCCGGCAATGCCCCTACTTTACCGTTCATCTCTTAGCGTCAAAACCTATACCAAAAGGCACTCAGTAGTGACATAGTTCTTACCGAGCCAAGCCAATTAGCAGAAGGCACAGAGTTCCAGATGTTCCACCGTAAGTGCCTAGATCCCTCCTCAGCCTTGGAGGAGATACATACAGAACGAACATCTCCATCGATTCCCTGGAGGTATTCTTCGCACCATTTTTGAGGAGTTTGTCTACGTGGTTATAATACTTCGAGAGTGACCACTAGAGGAGAGCTGTGTCCCGTCCCACATAAGGTAAGAGGGCAAAGCTAACCCCGAATTGGAGCAAGTCTGTCTGGTTTACATCTCTTGAAGCCATATCTTCGTATCGACCTCCCTAATCAACAGAATCCGTGTCGCAGCACATAACTGTTACTGTGATGGACCTACAAGCTGTGGTAGCAATTTCCGCTTGGCACGCACAAAGTTTCCCGATCTCGGACATTCAGAGGGTTGAGAATGGATGTCAAGGAGCTTCAACGCATCTGCCGTCACCTTATGCATATCGTATAACAACAGAGAAGATCGTACACTCTGGATCCTGAGAAAAAACGTATTGTATGTCTTATTGATCTGTGCCTTGAAACCCGCGTATCCAACGGTCTACAACTAGCAGAAATTGGCCTCCCAATCGGCACGCCCTTGTAATTTCTATCACCATGCCAAGAAGGAGAAAATCCCTTTCGATATCAGTCGACACCCTGAATTTGGCTATAAGGTCGTCCTCAGTAAATATTTTAAAGAATATGAGAAAACTTCAAATAAAAATGCTAAGACATGTTAGAAGAAGGTGTAGAGTATGATAAATCTTTCATCTAGGATACTGTGCTTAACATATAAATTTGTATTCCCCTCTCCAAAACTACTATAACATTTGTGTTGTGGATAATAATTGACATTTCAATAGACCCTCGAATGCTACTCAAGGGTATTATAGGCTTTTGCACCGCGATAGCGCCCATAGCACCCTCGAGACTACGATGTGTAGGCACTGTCACCATCCCTAGCTTTTTACCTGTTGCTTTTGTCTTTATAACTGTTTCTTGTTACGATTGATCCTGCGGTTTCGGATGACACATAAGAACCACTAAACATACTCCTCCATTCAAAACTCGATCTACGTGAGTCCACGAAATTTGTAGGCCCCACAGTGATTTTTTTAATCATACAAAATGACACGTGGCTTTACGTGACCACTCACTTTAGGCGTAAAAGCTCAGTTGTGGATTCATAAATAATCCCTTAAGTATCAGCTCTTAGCGTATCTGTTAAAAGTCTCGAGTTTTTCATCCAAGAATCGACCGTGTATAGACTTATCAAAATAATATTATTTTAACTTAGTACAAGTAAAATTAAAAAACATAAAAATGCTAAAATAAATCCCAAACCAAACTATAACTATTTAACATGAGTACCATTCTAATATCATACAAATATGGCGAAGAAAACTTAAGAGTGTCACATTTAATCAAAAATCCAAAATAATAATATACAAAACACTGAAAAATATAAGTTTGATTAAGCACTTTTAAAAAGTGTGATACGTTATACCATTATCACTCAAGCGAAAATCGAGCAGTACAATTATCAACCATAAGCATGTCCCTTTAACTATCTAAAACGGAGTATCTCCTACATCAATGTGAAAATTACTATGATTTACAAGGGGCAATTACCCCACAAGTAAATACTGATCACATATGATAAGGCAATAGCGAGCACAAAGACCGCCTACCTGGATACTGCGGAAGTTGTACTGGTCATTTTATTGGAGCACTATGTAACTTGCAGACCGGAACTGATCGTATCATGATAGTTGGACCGTTCCAAAATTTTTGAAGAACCAGGAACACCCAGAGCTATTGTGCGTAATAACCCCTGTCGATAAAGTTGTTTAGAGGATACACAAAACTACGAAAAATAAGAGGTAAAAAACAAGGGATCTAAGCATCTACAAAGCAACATCTCGATAACTTTATACCAGGTATTTGGCCACAAAAAACAAAACAACTGCTTTTATACCAATAGAAGTGTTAATATCAAGGTGCGTATCAGTTAACTTGCAAGCAAATGCAATATGGGGTTTGACCTTTTAAGACACCACTGCAGTGAGTATAAGAGTAGAACGTAAAATCGTTCTTAACTTGCGTGAGGGCAATGAACTCGATGTTAATCTTGCCTGGCGTACCCATTATAAAACCAAGGTGGTACGTCCTCTAACCTGGCTCACCTATCGTAACCTGCGAAAGGGCAGTGGTAAAAATTGAAAGAAACAGTCACTCAATACTCCTAAAGCCAAATCCCAAATGACCAGCCGCAAGTATCCAGCCTTTATTGATTGGACTTGAACATCTGCGGGCCTACTTAATTGTCTAAGTCATCTTCTAATGTCAATCAATGTCTTTTACGCGGCTAACCTTATAAACTTAGAGAGGTTCAACAGTCGGTAGATACAAATAACCCACAACTGATTACATCGTATGATGTCACTTCAGTGCACTTGACAGCATGAAGCTTACGATAAACGCCTTAACAGCATTACAAGAAATTAATGATAAAATTCCCAAATCTAGAAACACCCTAAATTGCGCGAGAAACCAAGTAGATTACAAGAGAATAAAAGACATCTTAAAATTTAAAAAACTGCGAAGGCAGACGTGTGATACCGACACGCTCTACCTGACTGAGTTATCTGCGAGCATTTCACAATAGTAAGCTGGCAAGCAAGCGGAGTGGCAACCAGTATAGCAGCGGCACGCCAAACAGCAAAACCAACCCAGTAGAGGAAAAGCCGGAGGCATCTAGATTTGTAAATGGCAGCGCTTGCTCCATAACAGCCTGTAGAGTTTGCAAAAAACTTCACAGGGGGCAAAAGATGTAGCGAGCAGGGAAGGCAGATACAAAAGGAATATAATGGCTTCTAGATCTATCAACATGAACATCCAGAAAAAGAGTAGAAGACGATGCGTATACTTATTCCCAAAAGACACTCAAATAAGCTTAAAATAGGCATAGCTTAACCACAAGGTTCAAAATCACCCCAAATCCAAGAAAAGATGGAAGAAATTGTTAGCTTAAAATCACATATTCAACAACATCACACAAAATTACAAAAATGGCGTTCGCCACAAAAGATTATAGGGCTCAACAAGCTACAACTCAAAATAGAAGTCACAAAAGTCCATCCAACTCATTAATTACTGCAATTCCAATACCACTCAAAAATACATACACTAAGCTTCATTCAAGAACCAACCACAAGAGCAAGAGTCTTCATATAATGCACAAAATTCATTAAGAAGCAAGTTAAATAATAACAAAAAAACAATTCTATCACACAGAAAAACTGACACACAAGCTATTACAAACTTCATGAACATTCAGATTTTTTAGGCCCACTAACCCACAACTTATCTGAGTCGCAAGAAAGTAAGTGTCTGAGGAGAATTAAACGTAAATTAAGGTAGAGTGCGATTAATAGCCCTCCACAACTATGGTTCTCTCTTATCTGATCAAATCCTCATCCAAAAGACACTGATAGCACAGAAAATTTTAGGCCAATGATATTAAGAGCAAAAAACTCACAAAGCTTCTCTCAGGCGATGGCGGAGCAACTTGTCGACAGAGCGGCCGACACCACTCTACGACGACGATCAAAGTCTGTCTCACCACGTTCCGCCTCTTAAAACTTATCAGATACCCACTTGCATAGGATATCGTCTTTGACAATGGCAGCGACAAGTACCTACCCCAAAAAGCATACCCACCATGCCAACATAATCTCAAAAGATTATGCGCAATCCCAAATAATGACCCTTTCAAACATCTAGGTCTGCTCCACACTTAGAACGTCTTCCATATACCCATCTTGAATCGAATCTGTAATACCCCTCAAACACCCCCCACAATCTACATCTACCGTAAGACTTCTTTAGATAACCCTACTGTGAATGTAAGCTTCGCGAGCTGAAGCTTGGAGCGTAAAATGCGAAAATTTGTCAATTTTTGCCAAAATTAGAGTAAGAAAAAAATTGAGTTTGGGGTTGATTTTCTGTGAGTGAGATAGTATTTCGTTTGAGATGAGTGAGTGGTGTAGTTTGAGAGAGAGAAAGTGTTGTGAGGGAGAGTATGAAAAGATGATAGAAAGAGAGAGAATAACACGGTCAAAGAAGAAGAAAGAGAGGGACCCAAAAGCGGTAGGTCTATGAATATTTTGCGAAGTCATGCTCAAAGTAATCCGTATGCCTTTTATGACAACTTCTTGTAGCTCTACATTCTTTTGCTTGTTTTAGTGCGTAATTTGATGTACTTTACAGAAAGCTCCATTTCTTACGCTTTTCATACAACCCTGCGACATGCTTTTATGCGCAAAAATTAAACGTTCGATCCTCTTATAATGCTTCTTTGCATACTCTTCTTTCATTATTAAAATGCTCCCCTACAGTATTTACTCTACATCTGTCTTTGAGCTTTTTGAGAGCCGTTAGGCCTTTCGCTAGTCTACCACACAGTTGAAACCAATTGTAGTTTTAAATTACTTACCAAGTCTATATTTGGCTAGTGACAGTTTTTCTGAAACTAAGCTATCCCGATCTTCTCCTCCGCAGCAGACTTAGATTTTTCAGCTTTGAGGACTTTTCAAGCTCATTCCTTCGTCTTCTACCGTTCTTACTAAACCCAGAAAAGTGAGGCCTAACGACGAAAAGAATTGGTCATCTTCGATTCCGAAAGTAACGTACAGGACCAGAACTATTAACCAATTGCGGTGATTCGAGACCGAAGACATCTCCATTAATTCTCGGCCTCGGAGTTGTCGAGAGCAATTGGCGATAGTCTGCTGCTAGATGTAGTAATTTTAATAGAGCACACATGGTAGAGAACTTGACAGAGTGAGATATATAGCGAGTGATAACATTAAGCGATTCATCATTTGATAGTACTGTACAAGCATCCCTTCTTATTCACCATATTGCAAAGGGATGGAATTTGGCAGTGGTAGATAGTCCCTGATTCGTCTCGAAGCCATCCACCCTCCTACGCAACTACCTTCATCTAGGAGTCTCACTGCTCTGTGAATGTTAACTTCCCTATATAGGTCCAGAAAGATCACATATTCCCATTGGGAAAAGGTCTAGATGATGCACCAAAGTTACAGTGGAACAGATAAAGCGTAATGAAAATTTTAACTCCCAATATAATTTTGTTGGTAAGCAGTAAAATTATATTTTCCTTATCCTTTACATATTTTTGTCGAAAATCAAACATCCTTCAGATTTTATAAGCCTCGACAAGCGAGCCTTCGTCGAGGCCACGTAAAGGTTGTCTTTCGATCTAAATACTCACAGAAATCTATAAGCCACTTCCCATCTTCAAACTAATATGAACTACAAAGAGCACTCTTTCGCATTTCTATGCCAACAGACTCCATTGGATATAGATTTTATTGCGAAGCCCTGATGAATCGATCTTTTATCATCATTAGCACTTCCTATTTCGGTCTAAATGCTCAGGTTCCCTCTCGCTCACTTTCCTGTCTAACTATGGGTGAGTTTTGCGAAAAATCAAAGATACAAGACGCCAAGTCCTCCGCCACAGTGAGTAGTGCCTTCGTGAACAGTCTCGAAGAAAGAAATCCAGTACTCGCTCGAAAGTAGCCAAATGGTCGGATCCATTTATAGTGGTCTCCATTGGTTAGTGCATTCTGAACTAGTTTATCAGGCTGAAAACGCACTTAAGAGAATTATACTCCTTGAAAATTACGTTGCCCGCTATCTTATTTTTACTACTCAAATTATGTACCCGAATCCAAAATGATACCTCCGTATAATATTTGGATAGTGAGTATCCTTAAAAAATCATGTTACAATATTTTTTGAAGAGTGACGAATATTGATTAGTCAGTGTTCGATTTATGTAATATGACTAAACTTCAGATTATAGAAAATGTCTTATATGATGCCATAACGATGCTATCCATCATCAGTTATCCTTCATGCATAGTGCATTGGCGTATGGTGAGGATAGGCTGTTCACGCAGCTAGCATTTGTGGAGCACGAGATTACCTGATGCCATTTAAGTCATATGGCTATCGTTCGAGCCCCACATAACCCACTACTATTCAGCTTCACGATGTACACAAATTCTTATGTCATAATTAAAGTGTGTAGCTAGCCACCTTCGTATGTAAATTTTGGAACAATAGGCCTATTTCTAAAGGGGTGCGTCCCTCTTCCATATATGATATATTGATACATTCTCGAGACGGTTTCCGATATTCACCACTCAAGTTTAAAGCCTAATCGTACCCCGATGTTTCGTGGTTAATCATTAGTTATTGGACCATCGAAGTAGCAAGGGCTACCTTATTGGTCCTTTTTTTAGTAACGTTGACACAAGTGTCATAGGGAACTGCCTAAGCACCTTATCGCCCCCCTATTCTAAGTTTGGCTGTAGCATAATCTTAAATGCTCACCGTTTTCATCGACAGCATCAAGCTTATTGTAAACGTGACCACCATAGGTATCTCCCTTGAGAACCAGAGCTTGAGATTAGGTGATCAACAGATACCTTAATGATAAGGAAGTACTCTTATCTTGTCGGTCCTCGCTTCTTCGACATTCTCAAGAAGTACCAGCTCTTGCAGGATACGCAGCTGAAAGGATGCCTACCCTATACTTCCGTCGTTTTCCGTCACCATGCGAATGGAGACGCATCAGCGTACGATCCTCGACACCGGAGGCGCCGAGCTCTCACCACCTCACCAAGGAGTTGAATCTCACTCAGAGTCTAGTAAACGCCCTTAGCTGACCAGCTCAATTCATGGCGATAAATTTCCACCCCCCTAAGCGTACTATGAGGCTATTTGTCCTTCGCAGGTACCATGTAGGTGCCTTCTTCGCTATGCGGATCCAGTCTCGCGTCCGTCCCTTTGAATCCATTAGTATTGGTACAAGTCTATTAGTCTAGCCTAACATGTTGCCGTCCCTGAAGGGCTTGTTTGAAAAGATCCTAAAATATCTCATTATAGCAAAGTGTTCATACCACCAATTTATTCACAGCCTTTTCCTAGTATACTGTTTTATCACCATTTTATGTAATCGTTGAGAGAAACCACAAATAAGATAAACCTTCGCAACATTGCCAAAAGACTGTGCGACCTTATGCCTAAATCATATGTATTTACCTTTGTACGTACTGAAGTATGCAACATGAACTAACCATTAGATCACCTTAGAGTTATCGTGCCATCTGTATAAAAGCTAATCTCTATTGACGGTAAGAGATCACGGGGATAGTTTTCTCCCTTCTTAGCATTGAAAGAGATGGCGAACGATGTCCTGAAACATGCCCTTGGAAGACCCACAGATACTACGTGACCACGCCTAGTTTTAAGATACACATCACATTGTAGCCTAAATCTATTGCTCGCCCCAAAGTTAGTACTATTAAAATTAAGTGTTCATCTCAAGAAGAAGAGAGGGTATCATATTGTATAGGTGAGTATTTATTGCGATGAAGAAATCAAGCTAGTATATGACAGGCGTAAGAAGTGAGTCATTTTGTAAATTTCACCTCTCCGTACATATGTTTACTGTAGTTTCGGCGAACTAACTTGATTACTTATAGTGGACATTACATCATCGAGAGTGCATACCTGAGCACGCTCCTACTGTCCGTGATTACTCCGTGGGCATGTTAATCCATTAATACCGCACTAATACAAAGACATCAAAATTCATACATGAAATTTCGATCATACAGGAAGATATTTTTTGCTATACAATACCAAGAATGCAATAGAATAACCCCCATGAAAAGTACACAGATCTCACCTCGAGCAACCCCAATTTTTATTATCCCATTTACACCACCATATCTCACCATGAGGGATATATTTCTCACCAATGCGATGACGTAACATACAGCTTCTAAGTTATTTTGATACCTTTTTTAATCATTTCCCCATTGTCCCGCCCCACTATTTATATCTTCCAGCCCCCCATTACTAATTTATAAAAAAATAGCGTTCGCGAACGTTTGACTCCTCTCGCTCTACAATGAAACGAGAAATAAAGACTTCTGAAAATTGAATAAGCCCAGCGAGAAACACAATGAGTTTGCAATAAAATCCTTAGTTTCAAGAATGAAAGCCGAGACAAAGTACATTACACAGTAACAATTAGTACTATAGAATGCCTAGAACAAAATGTCGCCACCATTATTGGCGATACCCTAACTGAGATTGTATGTAAAAAAGAAGTTTAGTTGCGAAGTAACATAAGCAAAATCAGTGCCCCAGATAAGTTTGTCTTATTGCAAAGCCTAGCCCACGTTCGGACCATAGTCTCTACCGAGCCTCCTCCAAGGAAATATAAACCCCAGTACTGTATATCGAAGGGAGCCCGAACACAAAACATCAACACCGAGGTGAACTTCTCACTCATCACACGCGATCCCATCACGAGTTAGCGGATAAACCCCCACCGAAAAGAATTCATGCCTAACTTAACCACCCCGTATATATAATCTTTCCCATCGTGAAGAGAGATCCGACATGAAAATGCCCTGTGACATAGAAAAGAAGTGTCAGCACAACGAACCCATTCTCTTGGTATGCCCTATCACGATCCATTACAGACTTAAAACCTTGTGCTCTCCCTGCTCCACATTAGCAAGTGTGTAACTTTTCGGGTCCCGGGCTGGATACCTACCGAGTCAGTGGCTCGATCATCAGCCCTTACACAGCGCCCCCCCCCCCCAGCCGCCCCCGCACCGGCCCGGCATCCCTTCCGCGCCCATCTACCCCACCGCCCTCCCCTCAACGCACAACACGACCCCCCCTCTCCACACCGTAACCGTGTGGTATTGTCTAGCCCCAATTTTCAGGTCGTAGTCTTGTTCTCATTGTCAGCCAACATGTGCAACCTCCCACATTCCCTGTGATAATGTTAAGAGTGATGTTCATCCACTAATACGCAGTTGTCAATTAATAGTGTGAGGAGCCAATCCTATTACAGTCTGTGCGCTCGAGCACAAAGCGCATTATAATACAGTTATAGTCTGGTGTAGTGTAAAGCGATAATTGGCGTTTAATTAGGGAAGCTTGGCATTAGTCTTTGTATGGAAACTAGTATAGCTTCAAACTTAATGAAAAGAGGAATTTAATTGCGATTAACTTACTTCATCTATGTTGCATTTATCTGCCTTCTACAGTTGCCTACATACCATCCACTAACGGTAGCGAGAAGGCGCAACTCTCTAGAACGCGAGGTAGTTTCAACACTTTGTTTCCAATTTCATAACCACAACGTTCCAAGACTCATATAAGTACCTGTATTGTTTAAGAAGACCTAGTACTTACTATGCATATCTTGAATAATAGACAAGATACACTATAGGTATTTATACTAATTTAATTTCCTGATCGCCGAATGCGTCATGACGAATCAAACATACACTGAGATAGATCTTACTCACCGTAGCACTATGAATTTATTTACTTAAATTTGATACTAATTTTACTTGCGCATCACATGTTGAACAGTCTCGAATAGTGGACTGTAAAAAAAAATTGTACGTCTCCGAAAATTTCAAAAAGTGTAGATACTTCTTCTACTGGAGTAGTACCACTAGGATGTTCCGTTAGACAACGTAGAATGGGCACAAAATGGCCGAATCTTAATGCGTCTCCGTTCTCCGTATCGCAACACAACAATACTTTCACACGACATTACGTACCATGAAGAATTAGATATAGATGCATGTCAACTTTTCTCAAAACAATTAGATAAAAAAATGATTACGTTTTTAGTCGTCATAGTATTCACTTAGTCGAAGGCTGTCATGAGCCCTCATTTCGAACCACGAAATTACTCATTCACGATCCATTGAAGCAAGCAAGTTGTTACAATGCCAGCATCTATGAAATTGAACAATTTATTGTCTCGCTTGTCCAAATATGAGAAAGTATGCATCCATGATTCATTTCGCGACTGAATAGACAGCTGCCCACAAGAGACCATTGAAATGATAATGAGTGTTTATTAGGGGATAAATATACACTTATCACTATATCGCTTTGCAAGTAGCGAAAATACATGGTTACCACACTTAAAATATGTTGAGACCAACACCATGTGAGCTCTGTGGTGTTCAAATGCGATTTAAGCCTATCCCATCTTAGAAAGCAGATGTCCTATTGTAATGAGTCTAAAGGTGGAAATTAACCAAATAACAGAAAAATAACAAAATCGTGGGCACGACACGCATCTAAAAATTACAGTAAGAACCTTCCAGCGACCACTATCTACATATGTATTCTAACAGATAATTTGCGAATTGGTACTTGGCGCACACACTGTGTTGGAAAATTATGGTACATCCACTGTGAAATACAAGCTACATGTTTTGCTCCCCTCCATTCTTCCTAGGACATTAACGTATATTCGAGCCCTGCCCTCCTAATCGAGGATGTTAATAAGCGATCCAAATACATTTGGCCAAAAAATAACGACCGTTCACAGGTGACTATAAGTATAACTAGATAAATAAAAAGCCAAAGCCATGATATGATAATCAAATAGTCTAGAACTAACAACTCTGCGAATTGATCACCACGACCTTTCGGAACCTTGATAAGACAATTCGGGATCATTGGATTTATGGACACTGACATATCTAAATCAAGTGAGCCATTTTAGAAAACTGTACTATAATCTTATCTAACCGCCCGGACGTCCCAGTATTACACAACGAGTACCTGTTCTTGTGTTATATGTAATAGTCCGTTTCTCCCTATTGTAAATGTCTAACTTAACCAACATGCTACGATACTCCATTTTAACAATAGTCGACATAGATCGTATATTCGTTCAATGGTTTATAAGGTTTTCTTTAGTGTAGAGAGTCACAAAGCAGATAGAGAATTTGCATAATACCCTAATTGGTACAATCCAGGATTCATTCATCACAGATACTCACTCCAATATCGCATTCTCCAAAAAGTCAAACCATGTGGATAAATTACTTCTTGTGCGGTCCAAGGACCTAAGGTGCGCCACAGATTCTTACTCATGCGTTCTTTTGGCTTTACTGCCTTAATATGTGCCTGGTTGTATAGTCCCCACATCGCGTACATGCCATCTAGTGCCTTGTCATCCTTAAGGCCCCTTCTTGGCATCGTCTTTAGCAAAAACGCGATCCATAGACATCCATCCTAAGGAGAGACGAGTATTGACAGTATCTCACAATGGTCCTATCCCAAATCCGGAAAATCACGAAATCTTTATCATCAAAGACAGAAACCATGGAGCGAATACTCATGACCCCAAGACACAATAAGAATGATATATTTCTGGAGAGAGTGAGAATCGAAGAACCCTTGTAATAAATAGATATCCCAAAAGAAACAGATTTCTCAACTATATGAGAAGTGTATGACACGAGTGCTCCCCGACCCAGACCACCCATCAACATCCGAACTTTTATAAAAATTGCCAAGGGTATAAAACACGGATTTTATCGACTTTTGATGACGAAAGAAACGAAGACCACTCACTGTGAATTGGTTTATGGATTACTTTGTGTATTAATATAATCATATTACTAATTCATATGATCTGAAGAACAAAATACAATGAAAAATTTAACAACAAAGAAAAAGAAAACTATAATATTATCGCTTGTGAGGAAGCGATACGAACAGATATTCCTGTCGAGAGACACGGAATTCTTCGTAGTTTTACATAAATGTATCCTCAACAAGAACATCGAGAACATTTTGAAGGGAAATATCTAAAAGAGAACAATACGGGAAGAAGAGGAAGAAAACAAAGCGTATACCACTCACAAACTGCGAAACACCTTATAGACAAGAGTCTAGTGCCACTTGAGTCGAGAAGAGAGAGAAAACTCTCTCAACGAAGTATCATCATAAGTGAACCAGAGGAGAGTGGACTCCAGTTAATTTATCTAACGAAATTGATGAGATGTTAAGACTAAACTGTCAATATGTTATCCAATGAAATACTCCTAATTACTGCTCATCATCTACTTTCCATCCACCCTCTTTCATATTTTAAGTATGAAGAAACATTATTATGGTGATGGTGAAGCATCTATTCATCCCAATAAGATGAAACTTCTCGCAAAAGATCTCGAGACTAAAAATCATAGGGAGTTCTTGTTCCGGGGCGCAAAACGAATCCACCGAGCGAGGTAACACCAGCGCAATCAAAAAACAAACCGAAAGCCCAAGTGTATTGGGCCTGACGGTTCTCCTGAAGCCCCCAAACAAATTAGAAGCCTCTCCAGTGAGTTATCTCTCCTTACAGAACTATGATTATCAAATCGATGAATCTAGGCCCAAATGAAATCATTGACCTTGAGAGGGTAATCCTCCCATTGTCCTCAATAGTCTACTTATCAACGCGTCCAGAGTCAAACATGAACCACAACAGATGTGTCAACTCCAGCTCGAAAAAAGCTCATAAAATGAAGAATGCGCAAACAAACATCCCAATTTGAGGAGAAGACTGTCTCGGAAGTAAAACCCTGGCCCGTCCCACAAAATCCCCATTGAGTCACCAGATCCAATGGGCCCAAGGATGAGGTAGAACTTCCCAAATTGTCAAGCCAATGTACAAATAGTCGACACCACCATGCTATACATCCGGTGATGGCCAGTGCGTTGGCTGGATGGTTCCTGGCACAATTGGTCCCAAGTCAACTCATTATTGAATTTGGCGTTCTCCCGATCAGAGCCGGTGGTGAATCGCAGTCCAAGTAAAGAATTTGCCTAGGAACGAGATCTTGTGCTCGATTGATCCGATGGTCCGTACTCGGTATTGAAGCCCGCGATAGTATGTAGGCACGACCAAAAGTTGCTATAGGACCCAGTTGCGCCAACGAAAACACATGCTCCATAAGGCGTCTCGAACTCAAGATGCAAAAGCCTAGGAGAAATTATCAAGATTAACTTATATTGCAAAATGGACTCGACTGACTGTCCCAATACATCTACTCTAAAACGTTATATGGTTATCGTTAGGCGAGTTCTACAGTACAGATCTGCCTCAAGAAACCTATAATTGGACTACATGTTGTAAGGATTGTAGCCACGTGTCAATGACTCTCTCATCTTGCGTGGTTACTACAAGAAATGCTGAGAATACAAATATATATACACATACAACTTGGCGTTACAGAACACGACACTCGAAGTGCAAACACATTTTGGTGTCGAGCAAAACTCAATGTTATTTGATTGTATAGAAAGTCCAACTTTATTAAGTTTATATTCTTATCTGACATACTGAGTCCCGAGTTGACTTTTTTCAACACGTATTAGACATATCCGTTGAACCCCGTAAAAAGAAACAGCTAAGATCAACGCCCAAAATTCCTACAGATGAGCCAAGATAGACTCTCGTGATGGTGCGAGCTCCAATCGACCCGGATAGATGGCAGTTTAACTCCAAAAAAAATATGAGTGGTCAACGAGAGACACCAACGCAGATGATAGAGACTCGTCCAACTAACTAGAGTTAGTACTATGGCAAGATGGGTGTACTCCTGTTGTATGGAGTGATATAGCGCTCCTTTACTTCAAGAGAAATTGAGTCACAATTCCATCTAATATTTGAGTACCAAATCAGTCATCATATCAATACAAGTATTGTGTGATAGACAACATATTTGAAATTTTTATCAGAATCCATGAATAATCTATACATAGCCAAATCTTAAATGACGTTCTCTTTATTACTCTCTATACTACTCTCCCTCCCTGAAATTAGCAATTATAGACAACATTTATTAATATTTATTAACATTTGACATGTTATTCACTTGTTCCGCTCACGTCCAACCCTGCTTCATACTACTTTCGATATAACATTACTAGGGCAATCGGACAGGGAGTAGTTGAAATACTATACCAAAGTTAAAGAGAGGGTTTTATTTATTTCTTTCTCCAATGAGACAATTGTAAAATTGTGTAAATAATATATTAGGCCTTTTGAACTAATATCTAAAATATAGATTTTTTTTTTTTTTTGGTGAAATTAGTTCGAACTCAGTTACACATTTTGAACCCCCAGATGCTATCCAGTGAGGCAGAGTACATATACACAGGAACGTGAATTCCCAATCATAAAGTTGCCTCAAGCCATCCCTGATCATGGATTTTCCCACAAGTGACTCAAGAATATACAGACTACTGCTTCAAAAATCCAGATAATCTTGGAGAAATACCCTCCCAATCGGTCAGCCTATAATTCATTCCCACATTTAAAAGGTAAGGCCGTCGCATCCCTATCTGCGCCATTCTACACAACTAAGAGTAAGCAGAGAAAGGAAATAACATTCTGATGTAAGCTAAACACCGTGAAAACTTTTCCCACATATTTATGGCTACAGAACAATTAGTTATGATTTCGAATTATTTAATACATAGTTTCAATATTATTTTATACACAATTAAATTTTGTAGAAATTAATTATTAAATTAATTTATATTTTCATCAACATAAAATTAATAATATATATAGTCTATTTATTATTATTATTATTATTATTATTATTGTAATCTAAGGTGATTTATTTTACAAATCTATCCTTTTTTTAATAATATAATTCCCTATACCTCTTAGTATATAATTTACAATTACATGTATTATTATTAATTATTATTATTATCTATTATTATATTATTTTATTATTATTATTATTATATTATTATATTTTATTATTATTATTATTATTATTATTATTATTATTATTATATTATTATTATATTATTATGTTATTATATAACCAACAAAAAGAACAGTGATTTAACAAGAATTGAGGGGGCCGAAGGAGCATAAACCATTTCTGGGCCCCCACCCTTTAGCAATTTAGCGAAACCCATCATAGCTGAAGATGTGGCAGCGTAACTACTGAGCTCAATTACGTTTTGCCCTTTAATAACCTGCCCTGATCCTAAAGAGAACTCTGGAAAACCAGAAACAACTGGAATTTACCTCATTTTAAAGAGATAAGAAAGATAGAGAGAATTTAACTGGCGCGATTTTAAAAAATCAAAATACTATTCTCCTTATCAATAACCCAACCCTACTCACAATGATATAGAGTGATAAGAAATGAAAGATAAATGTAAAATAACCCACCGTAGCCAATTAATTATCACTACAGTAACCTGAGATTAATAAGAAATTTTGTGAGAATAAACTAACAACCTACACAGTCACAATCTTACCTTCCCCGCTTCCGTTTGATGTCACTTGGACGCTGCCACTTACATCCAACTACTCCCCTTTGTCCCGCCCTTATCTCTTGTTAGGTCGCATGATTTCTCAAAAAATACTAGACAAACCCAATTAGTTTCTAAATAATTTTCTTTGCTTATTCTTCAAATAAGTGAGTATTTGTATATCTCTACACCCGTCAGGTCATACACACACATCCAAGCCGCTACTAATCTCACTAATCCCTATTCCATCCAATTGAGCAGATTGAGAAAAAGAAATCATAATTTTATATAAGACTATTTCCGCATGGTTCCAGTGTTCACAAGATCAAGTCTAATAAAGTCTAACCTCTCAATCATCCCTCGGCTGTGCTACTCCGCTACAAAAATTCCACCTTCCCAACATTTACCTTACAACCATACATTATGACCGTCATGTCCTATCAATACTGCTACTACCAAAGTAAATCTAGTAACGACACTTGTCATTTTTTAACAAAATCTATCAGATAAATGTATTAAATTATACCGATTCTTATTCTATAAAGATGCTGCGGACTTATTATACAATCCCTCCTACTGCTCAGTTATTGTTTGATTCAACCCAAAGACAAACACACAGGGAATGAGGAGGGAAGCAGTAAAATCACTAGTCGGAGCTATTATTGGTTCGCCCGCACAATAATCACATTTCCATCCCGATTCTTTTTGTGGCCAACAGTGAATTAATTCTCACGTTTTCAGGAAGAGTGTATAACAACGTAAATGAACAAAATGTAGAATACACAACAGAAGAAAATATTATACACAAATGAAGTTATAATCGCATTCTTTATTGTGCTAAATAACTTGACAAATTTGTTTGTTACATTGTTTAAATCTCTTCTTTGAAATACGTGAAAAACCTTTAATTGTTGCCACTAAAAAGAATCAGAGGAAGTTACAATTCTCTTTTCAATTTTATGAGATTAGGTCGGTAAAGCTACGGAACCTAAACTTTGTTGTCTGAAAAATATAGCCAACGGCTTTCAGGACCCTAAACTTTTTCTCAATTCACTCTTATCAGACTCATAATGAGTTTGTATCTCAGCAAAGGAGACCAAATACCACCGACATATAAACAGACTTAGTAAGTAGTAAAAGCAATAAAATAAAACAAAATACTAACAATCTCGGAATACAAACCAATACTGACTGACCCAAGACCTCCATTAGAAGAAATTATCCAGTTGTATCTTCTCTCCGTCCAAAAAAAGCAATATCCTATTCTTACTACCCTCAAATCTTCGTACTTGTACTATGATAAGACAGAGCGAGATAGGTACTCTACATCCGTGTATGTGTATAAAACAATACTATACTCACTATACAAGGAACGAAATAACATTCTGAAAGAGACGTGACACGAGTAAGGTTAGACAAAGAGATTGGAGACCTTAACAGCGCACAACGCGTATGGGAGTAACATTGTATAACCACTTCGTGAGAGACATTTTCTACTTAGTTTAGTCAACTGAGCCCCAGTATTATTTTCTCGATATTTTTTTTGTTTCTACGTCCAATATAAGGATAGTTAAAAATTTAAAACCTTGCCTTTTATGAAAAGAAACTTTTGATTGGTTTATTTCAATTTTTAAATCATTCCACATGTGAAAATAAAATATTAATAAAGTAGGCTTCATCCAAGAAAGAATTAGGCCACTAAGCTACTATATGATTTGCTACATCATTTCTAATAGAGCTTGTGAAGCGAGGTGTAAACTGTCAATGTTGCCACAAGGTCGCTACCTCCAAGGTAAGGCTCTCTACCTGCATTAGTAGATTTGAAGACAGAGGAGGAAGTTTCCTTTTATGTTTTTTGCCTACACAAGCTAATACGCACCACAAAGAAACTATATTCCCACGTGTTGTCCAATCGCAAGTACAAGAACAACCTAAGACAGTAAATTTTCTAACCGAGAGCAAAGTAATGTAAAAAGCTTCATAGTCAATAAGATCCCGATGAATATACTCATGTGCAAACAAGCCACATAACAAAGTCTTAATGTCTGTCATGTGATGACAAGATCGCATGAACAATAAAAATTTAGGGAGAAGGTTCGTGTTTGGGTAACAAATGTGGAAAATGAAGCCCCAAAGACCATTCCTTTAGATTATTGGTCTGGTCATAATATATATTCATTTCATACATGAACACGCCAATGTCCAGAATGACATTGAGTATTGCTAAGAAAGATAGCCTAAGAACCAAAAAAGCTTATAACTTAACAACTATGCCACAGAATTTCCGACCTAACCCATAAGCAAGGTTTAATGGGTGGCTAAGTTCTGGCGCCATCGCCAATCCCGTCAAGCATAACTCAAGGACTCTCCCTCGACGAGATAGCCCGAGATGTTTCTATTAAATCCGTCAAACCCCAGTAGTAAACCGCGTCGAAGTATTCGCAGCAGAGTCAGCTTCTTCCATCCGAGAAAGAGAATTCACCTCCGAAAACCTGCACAACATCTGATGCACTATCGTTTGACCCTGAGAAAAGTAATCCTATACTAGAAGCGTCGCGCGGACGAAAAAATTACCACATAACAATGAGGTTGAACGCAAATATAATGTCAATCACAAAGCGTTATTTGCGACATGTTTCGAGTGAAAAATCCTTCCATTAACTAATAGCTTAAATACAATTCACTATTCTGTCTACAACAATAAGCCTTCTCCAAATGAATAAATTATTTTTATGCAAATAAACTTCAAACAATTTAAGTTGATTATTTATTTATTCATAATCATTAGCAAGCCCTTACAAAAATAGTCTACCCCATAACATAAACCTACCAAAAAAAGAACAGACATGAGAACACACATTATAACACCTAATTTTTATTTAAGCCAATTACGATTAAACCCACAATCGCTACACATATCAAAAATTGATTCCTAGCTTTCCTGACTAAGAGCAATATGAAAGATTTTTATTTCCAGACCAGGGCATATATGGACGGACATTATCTATTTCTAGTTTTATTAATTTATATTTAAAACACAACAACATAGCGCGCCCCGTGACGTTGAGCCATGCTCATCGGGCGAGCCTCCGCTCTTACCCAGAGCAAAGTCATAGGTTCTGTAAACACCCGCTCCTAGACGGGGCGCGCCCCAGGCGCCCATCAGCATGCCATCGCCCCGAGTGCTTCCCTCTACTGTCCTAACTCTATCTGGAACCGTGTACACACACAAGACAACCACCACCCAGCATTCACCTAAGTCTTCGCCTCCGGCATCGTCCAGCGCGTGTGCATACTAACAAAGATAGGCCAGAGAAGAACCTATCAGCTATCTTCTTCCTGCCCTATTTAACAAAGCAAAATACAACAAGATGCCCCGAAACCTGAAAGCCACCTTCGAGCCGGTGGCTTCCGCACTCAACTCTATAAACCATTCACACTCATCACAGAGTATCCTCTGCTACAAGCACCAAAGTTTACTCCTGACACATATATGTATGTACACATGTTGTAAGTGGCCGATTCTGCCTAGCTGAAATTGCTGTTTGTGTTCCTACACAGTAACTCTTTTGTCTGAAGTGAATGAGTTGAAGCGCACAATCTTGAAAAGAATTTTTCTGCGTCTAAGAGTTGTAGATGCGAACTTTACACACCGAAAAAAACCGGAAATAGATAGCGATAAGAAATCGGAAGAAGCAAAAAACAAGTGAGGGCGAAGAGGATGGCGCTCATTAACTTAGATGCTACAGCTGAGACAAAAGACATGATTAAGGAACAATCCTACCATAAGGTATGCTCGCCGTCGACATACCGAGAATGACAAAGCTACGAAGCGGAGGGAAAGGAATAGAAGGAGTAGCAGAATTCGAGTGCCCATGTGGCTGTCAGCCATCGCGTCAACTGGTTATGTAGGAGATGAGTGGTGAGAGAAGATAGGACGAAGATGATAAACAATACACACGAAGAAAAGCAGCAATCTCTAACCTCAAACCAGATAAGCAAGTCTGACATTAGCACATTCGAATCAAGTTTTATAACATGTTGAACGCATTCCGATATAAACTTCACCAATTAAGTGCAAAAATAATGGGTATTCCATATTAAAACAACTGGTATGATTTTGGTAAAAGCCAACATACGGCCCCACGGCGGCTTACAACCGAAGTGGAATACCCAAAGCGCAATCATGATGGTCATCAGACAACATGGGAAATTGTAGAATTCGCGATTCAAAACATCACCACCGCCACTAACATAATCGACCACATAATTAAAAAGAAAACAGCCACAACTACTCAAATCGTGTTATACAAACCCTTAATCTCATCCTTATATTGTTTATGCTTTCTGCGTACTATTTTTACGCGCCGACCAAATCAAAGCTTGCTCTAACTCTTATTCGTCCAACCTTAGAAATAACAAAGGCCTCACTTTCAAATATTATGTTGCTTAAGCCCCCACTCAAATACATCATAAGAGTACCCTGTGAGCAATAGACTTCACCCAACATCAGCCCAACACCAGAAAGACTTACTAGATAGACTTTGCGAAGTGTATTGATGTTATATAGAAGATATGGTGTTAGACATGTCCAAAACTTAATATTTATGTATTATTCACACCTCTTTTATCTAAAGACTGTGCTCCTAGTCCTTATTCAATGATATTACAATTCATAGTTGACCATTAGTATATTTCTTGTATTTATTTAGTGCGAGTTTTTTGCAGGTCTAAGAAACAAATGTTTATAATAGAAACTACCTAAGGTAAAAGCCACCCCAACTAGGCAAATGTTATCTAGCGTGGACCGCCCAACCCCTATCCACGATTCCTTAAGAAGAGCGAATACCCTAGCTAATCAAGTGACACACGCCCATCCTGTATGACGGATTAATCATTCAAAATGTAGCGAGCCATAGGCTTGAATTAATTTTAAATAGACACTCAACCAATTCATCTATATTTGTAAGAAGCGATTGTGAGCTTTAAAATAGTTACACATGAAAGCAGAGTCAACTTCTAGTCAAAGCACTCAAATGAGCCAATGCATTATCCGTGATGTATGCACAAATACAAAATAAGCAGATGACAAGGAGTGAGAGAGTGAATTGGCTTATAACTATAGAAAGATTTAAAAAAGTGTTGAAGGTCTTATGCTACGGAATGAAGGATCAGATACTCAGATCTAAGTATAAACAGCACATAAGAATGGGTAGGAAGGCACAAAATAGGGTGAAATCATTATTATTTGAGGTACTCAGGTGTAAGAAAATTAAATGTAAATTGATCACAATCTTTATTTCAAGTTACACAGTAACTGATACCTAGAGAGAGTATGAAATAATGATGTGTATGGCATATTGTGGAATATGTCTTATTTTCCTACTTACCTTATGCACATCTTTCTTTTATTAATAATTCCCAAATATTTTTACTAATATTTATTATTATAAAATTTTTACTGATTTCAAGTTTAATTACCTTTAAGAGCCGAATGTTATTAATAGTCCATTTGCGATCCGAATCTAATGCTGTATTAGTGCTAATTTAATGTATAAGATGAACTTTTGATGCTTGTATAGTTTTATTCTAGTTGTACAGTTAGGAGGTTAAAGAATAGTGCTTCAATTTTAGTTACAAAGTAAGATAATAAATTACAAAGATCTACTTGTACTTTCCTTAGCTTTAGGGATCTTAATATATAATGCAATACATTGTGTATTCCTACTAAGTGTGAGGAACCCACACTCGGTTGTGACTACAGTGAACCCCTTACTTGGCTTCGCTCCAATGTTACGCTTTTAGTAAACTTAGGAGATACAATTGAGATGTCACTTTGCTAATCATCCATATTTATATCTAAGATAAGAACTGACGTTTGAGCGAGCGTTGTCAAATGAACCTACTTGATCTGTTATTTTATTGTAACCTTTGTTAGTCTGTTTCCTCTGCAAGGGAGTGCAAGAGAAGTGCTTTATTCACATAACCACTTCAATACCCACTAAAGTGAAAAAGAATGATTGTCTCGGCTACCTCCCACAATATTCTTGCTAGTACTAATACTTTCATTTGCTGTCATTTTGCAGTTGTCACGCAGAATTATGGCGGTGGGCAACGAACGCAAAGTTTTACAATTCAAATGCATGAAAGAACATATATTATGGCCAAAATTCATTCATATTTTTCAAGTTTCATAATTATGACAACCCTCATAACTAGATACTTCTTGAGCTGCTACACATTAGAAGTTGTCTGAACTCCATTTCTGAATAGAAAATAACAAATCAACACATAATTTACCCCGACTTGCTTCACGAATTAGCATTGAATTATCGTGATTTAGCACACCTATTTTCCCTGGAGACTAAGTATCTTTTTGCAATGTAAGGACTCTAACCCAATCATTAGGAACGATATATTTGCCCCGGAAGGGATCCATACAAGGAATCTTGTTTGAGCGACTATTTTTATGTACCGTGATATTTTAGTGGAAAATCTATTGCATATGCGAATCGAGCATGCACGTCACAGTCAGAAGTGTGGTCCGCATGTATTCACGAGGTCTCTCCCATGACTACGTGCTCCAGCAGTACAGGCATTCCGGGCCTATAAATCTGAGTCATGTGCAGCCCCTGCGCATCTTGTCGAGGCCGTTGAAATGATCAAAAGGATCGTACGTGCGTCATAAGACCACCATTATGGCTTTGGTAGGCACGCGTCAGCATTTGCCTATGGTCACCCGACCTGACGTGACGTTATGGTTGGAGACGTATCCGTGGCCAGTGCCTGTCAAGCTTAAGATTGTGTCCCAGCGCATAGGCTATACGCACGTCAGGCACCGACGACGCCAATCTTAAGAGAAAGCCCCCCTCGGTCTTGAACTCAAGTTGTTTAAACACACTTATTCAATACGTATTGCCTAGAGAAAACGTGTGACAGTGACAAACCTCGAAATCTCGCACAGAAAGGCTTAGCCAGCTAAGTTCACGGTGCCTAACCATTTAATGCCGTTAGAGCGATTTTCCGCTTTAAACACCGCAAAATGCCTACTACTTGCTAGCAGAGCCCGTACACGCGTTTTAAATACGGTTCATAAAATGATCAATATTGGATGGGCAAGAGTAGTTCCAAGTTATTATGGTACATGTGATTCTATAATTTTACCTAATTCACTATAAGAATGGTTTGAATGAGCCTTTATACTGAAACACTTTCTCCACAAGGTTTTACACCAAACAGTACGCCGTATAATATCAGCAGACTGAATTCCCACTTGTGGTTGCCCGCCTTATATATGAGACTGATGAGTCATAATACGTGGCCCTGACTTGAGGTAACGAATCTACCTTACTGACTCATGAAGGCTTGATTAATCAAAATATATATATTAATATAAAAGTGAGCGGACTTATCAGGAGTAATATTCATTGTTATACTAGATATTGAAACTACTTATGTCTTTTATATTAACATATAGTGGAATGATATTTGCCCTATGGAGAGTATTGTTGATTGAGTAGGTGACATACTGCGGAGAAGAGATAGAGAGGTAAAGAAAGTACGCGCAAGCCAGCTATACTTCATTTCTTGATTGGCGAGCAAACCGAGAGCTGCTCTGCTTATTAAGTAACAACACCCCATTGATCACTTAAGCTTTCTTAGACTTACTCAAACTTATTTCATAAAAAAGCATACAACCCCAAAATCCGAGCTAAACGAGCACTTCCCATGTCATATTCAGTTCGCTGCTATCCTTAAATTAGTATCTTTAAAAATTTAAAAGAAGCTAGATTTCAAAGTATTTCCGCGTTCTTCACAAGGTTCTCGTGCATCCATCCGTCTCAATTGTCGCACTCATCATCCTCCGACCCCTCTCCCCCCCTTTCCTCTCCTCACCATTTCACCCTACTCGGCCGACTCTTACTGCTAACACGATACACAGTCTGAGCGCACCAGTTTCACTCTGTGTCTCCGGCGAATGACACGACAACTCAACCGCCGAGCCCAACAAACATATTTCCGTTTTCAACGCTACTTCTAAGGCCTTCTGACCACAATCAGGCTCAACATAGCACGTGATTGGAACCCGCGAATGCGCTACACACACGCCACGATTTCTATCTTCATCTCTTCCTAAACCGCCTTTCATCTCTTCTTTAGTCTCATGTCTCTGACCAAAACACTACCCACCACCTGCGTCCATCAACGTTTTCGACCGCCACGTACCGTCTGTATGGAGCAAGCCCTCAAAAACTCTCTCCGCCCTTGCCAATCAATCGCACGTCGCATCTCCCTTCACCCTTTTTCTCTCTCTTGCTAAATCTATTGAGCCCTAATTAACCACCTGAAATGAAAATAGTGCGACGGAGGGCTAATTCACTACGTGATGTGGGCTCATTGTGGTGGGGTGAAGTGTTATGTTGTGGTGGGTTCGTAGTGTTCGAACGTTGGTGCGGTGGTGTGGTTTAGTGCACGAAGGTGAGAGTGAARTGGTGAAGGTGTACTGTGTGAGGGGTGTGCGTGAGGGTTTGGATGAYGGGCGCCAGTTTCGGTGGTGGCCTGGACACTAGAGTGGTGAGGGAGGAGAGAGAAAAGTGTTTAAAAGTGTAGAACATCATGAATAAAATGTAGAACATGAAAGACAATATTGTAGAACATAAAGAATAATAGTGTAGAACATAAAAATTGTAGACCATACATGAACATTAAAACATGAAAGTTAAAAGTGTAGAACAAGCAAAAAATTGTAGAACATGAAGGCAAAAAATTAGAACATGAACACTAAAAGTGTAGAACATGTAGTGTAAAAATGTAGAACATGAAATTCTCATAGTTCTCACCTAAGATGAGTTCTCATGGGATCCTCACCCTATATATATGAAATATTACCCAAGACTTTTTGATAGCTGAAAAAAGTTAGTAATAAACATAACGAACATGAAAATATTAGGGTAAAAAAAATGACTATAAATGAAATGATAGATGGAGATGGAGTTTTCATACGCATAACAATAGTAACATTGTAAATTACTATAAATGAAATGAATTTCTTAATGTTGATTCAGATTCATTGTAAATATGCACATGCACGCATCGCGTGCTCAAAATTCTAGTGTAACTTTATAGGAGGGACACCATTGCTCCCCCTTCCCTTAATAGAGACTAGTCTTATAAGCACGCAATGCGTGCGTGTATTTATAAAAATGTTGCATTGATATATGATTTGTACTACTATGAATTTTTTTCTTTGTGATTGAATCTTAAATATAAAAAATAACTTACTGATATTGATTAACTCATTGTTTGCATTGACATATATAACTTTAATGATGTTAATAAATAACAATATTACAAATTAGTTTAAGTTGATTTTATATAAATTCAAAAAATTATGACACTTTTCGTGCACACAAATTAATTTAGATATAGGTGATTTGATGGTTCAATTTTAAAATTTTTATTTTATTGTATCAATCGATTGATTTATGTAAATAAATTAAATAAAGTGAGCATCAATTGATCTAAATTAGTGTGATTTAAATTTTTGTTGATTGATAAAAACTCTCTTTTTCCTTTAATTTGGTTACATTAATTGATAATCTAATTATGTGTCATATACGAAGTATTTGAATTGAATAGTAACCCTGTTAAACAATATGACAAGTTTATACATAAATTAATTGTGTATTATGATGGGTGGATTAGTAATTTCAAAGGGGACATCATTGCTCCCCCTTCACTTATCTCTATAATATAAGGGACCGATTGATAATAATTGAGTTGTCTATCATCACAATATCACTACTCTAGCTCCTTAATTGTTTGAACCACCTCAAATTAATCAAATTAATAGGTGATTAAA
>SNQN01000898.1:0-15927 GCA_008642245.1 Bassia scoparia
TTGTTAGTCCATGATAAAACCAAAGCGCAATGGATCCTTCCTTGAAATTGCTATACAAGAATTAAAGAATTGTTAGTATTGACAAAATGGGATAATAATAATTGAAGTGAAATGAAAAGAATGAAAACCAAAAAACCAATAAAAACTTTGGAAAACATTGTGAAAAACCCTACATATTTACATGAAACAATTAAAAAGTGAGTTTACTACATTGTTATTTGCATAAAACTCATAACAATTGGGTTAGTCAAATTAAAAGAAAGTGAGAAGAGGAATTATTGGTGGTGATCTCAGAATCAACCTGTTATCGCTTGTTGATTCGAAAGAGAATCCGATGCTTGAATTTTAAAACGAATGAGAGAAGAATATTGTGTTTAGAGTGTTTAAGAGAGAGAAGAGAGAGAGAAGGAGTATGCCTCGTGTAAGTGGCGTCTTGCGTATTGAAGTGTATGCGAAAAGTGTCGGAATGGTGCTGAATGTGATCGGAGCTGAGCAAGGCAAGGGAGTATTTATAGGCACGATGGCAATTTTTGAGGCAAAGAAAACCCTGCGTATATACGCTGAGATGAGCGTATATACGCTCATGAGGAGCGTATATACGCTCATTACTCAGCGTATATACGCTTCATACAATGAAGCCATTCGTGATGGAAGTTTGGATGCTTGTATAATAGCTGAGGAGCGTATATACGCTGGGGGGCAGCGTATATTACGCTCAAGGCAGCGTATATTACGCTTGCTCCTCAAGCGTATATTACGCTCCTCAAAGCGTATATATTTTTTCTAAAATCCTGAAATAATCTGATTCGGAATAATCTTTGCCATACGTCTCGATTTTCTAAGATTACGGATTATTCTAGACGCCTCCGTGTTCGCAAGATAAGAAAAGTACGTTTCTATAACATTCGCGATATTTTCTAATTATTCACGATTTCGTGCGTATTCTGCGTATTTAACATTGCAAATTCATAGAAAAATCATAGGAAAAATCATGAAAAATAATTTAATAAATACTGGCGGATTTCAGAAAAAAATGTGAGGAACATGAGGAAAAAACAAAACATGAGATCGCCAGGCGTAACTTGTTTGAAAACCTTGAGTTTGTCCGAGAAAACCTGATAAGAAAATATTTTGCCCTTGTATTTGACCCTTTGCTCAATAGTTCCGAGTACGACCCACGTATTTTTCCAACTTTTGTGAGTTCAAAGCATCTTTTCTGAGTCGAAACAAACGCGAGAGCGGTATGTTGTCATCACGGATTACTCATTTTGGGGAACACATTTTCAGGTGCTACCAATAGCCGACTACAAACTAAATCGCCACTGCCATTGGATGTAAAAAGATCACAAGAGTCTCTTCCTTCAAAAGAAAGCAAAATTGCGTTAGCTTAAAGGTAACATTTATCTACAATTTTCAATCATCTGAAATTAAATTTAAATAAAATGGGAAAATTACGTGATCTCGGGAATTGGGAAGGTTTGGTTGCACCTCTCGTAACTTAGGTGTTCTTCCCCGCCTAACTCGATTGAGGTTTTTATTGGATGGCTAGATTGGTCATTTGGTGTGTCAACATTCTCTTGGAGAGTCATTTTTACTCCAAAGGGCTCAAGCATAGAGTCAATCTTAAGTCTACTAGCAGTGAAACCACACAGGGTTCGTCTTCCTTCACATAAACGTCGATTTATCACCAACCCATTTGCAACCAAAAGGCCAACCTTGAAGGCAGAGTAGTGCGAAGCTCCATATTTCCTTAATTCTCCCGTAATATAACAAGCTTGGCATCCACTGGGGATTGTCCCTTTCGCTAGCCATAAAATGTAGATGAGGCTAAAAGTGCAAACACCACTATTCTGTACAAAAGTTGACTTTTATTCTCGGACCCTCTGTCCAAAAAGTGTACCCATTTACGTCATAGCCATTCATACATGATTAAACAAAATCTACGAGGCCATTATGCTAACCACTTCACAATGTCAGAAACACCTTCTTCTTGATGATTTACACTCGATCATTGAACCAATAACAAAAGTTTTGTTATGCAACACGCCAATGCTCGTTCTGTTTTAGCAAAGGAATTTTCAGCTCGCAATTTCTCCATATGCTCAACCAAATATGTTTATGGACTTCTGTAACATGAGTGGAAGCACATACAAATGTGCTTGATGAAGTCTATCTCTGGTCGCGTTACCTTCTTGTTTCACCTATGGTACCCATGGTCCCGCAAGTCTTCCCTCATGTCGGGGATTTTGGTGAAGCCAATAGGTCTCGGCACTAGCCAAATACTCAGCTACAAAATTTCCCCACCTCCTCTGAATAGTGCCTTAATGATACTACCCTCTGGTGCGGCTGGATCCTTACTTTATCTTTCAATTGAACCCATGTGTCTTTCAAAGGATAACACACCTTAAAAAAAAACGGGGCCCCCCCCCACCCCCAAAAGCGGAATTTCACGAACAAGATGGTAGTTAAATGAACCATTATGTCGAAGAAGTGGGGGAAATACATCTCAAATTTACACTAAGGTTTCAATCAAACCATCTCTTTGAAGGCACAACAAGTTTAGTGGGGTTCCATGCTTTACTACATATCGTTTGTTAAACAAAATGAACACAATTCGTAATAGCAAAAATCTCACATTTTGCAACTATCCACGAATTGCAATTAGGTAAGAATTACTTACATCAGACATGACAATCGTGAGATTTTCATGCTTGCTAAATATCAACTCACTATCTCAAGGACACAAATCTTTTCAGGTTTAGCATGAGTAGCCTGATGGAAACCTTAATTTCCATACCAATGACTCACAAAAAAATCCTCTTTTCTTCTTTAGACATACGTGTAACAAGCTGAGCATGTAATTTCTTACCATCTTTCTTCCTCCTTCCTTTATCACCATCTCCATTCCACATTCTTGGTTCTCTTTTTTTTTCAATTGATTTTTTGGCTTTACTCCCTCCTCTCTATTGTCACATTCTTGTCCGGATTCTTTCTTTTCTTGTTTGGCCTCTCCTTTGAACCCTAAAGTTCACCGGCGAAGTCCCTTGCTTTCAAAGTAGTCACGCACAACCTTGTTGTCTTTTGTCTTGTTTGGAATGTGCATGAAGAGTCGCAGCAAGGGGCCAATCGCAGAAATTTTTCTCGACATGCATGACATCCACACAATGTCTACCTGTTAATTTTTGCCCAATATAGGTAATGCCACAAAATAGACTACCTTTTTCCACAAAACCATTTCCCTTCTTTCCCTTTTTTACCAAACCATTTTCAACACCCCTTAACCCTTCTCATCTTACCTCATCTCCCATCATAGGCCTAGGAGCTACACCGGTTTCAAATTCTCCATTTGAAATGCTTTCTTGTGTTTTTCGACATTGTGGTCTCAATTGGCCAACCCATCTTTCTATGCGGACAGAAAAACATATTTGCAACCTTGGAATCCCATGTTTTCATCAGATGCCATCCTACATATGGGACATTGCTTTCTTTCTTTATTCTTATACCCAGATAAGTTGCCATAAGCCTGGAAAACGTTTATGTGCAAGAAGAGCATTGGCTCCCGCATTGTGAACATCTCATTAGCATGCGCACATCAAAACACGGGTAATCCCTTCATGCCATAGTTTGATTCAAATCCTCAACAAGAGCCTCTAAGTATATGCCTATGTCATTTCCAGGTTGCTTTGGTAACCTGAGATAAAGGAGATAACATGATGTACTTGCGCTTCATGCATAACCAAGGAGGCGCAGGTTGTTAGATAATGAGGAGAACCGGCCATGTACTATGCTTAGCAGCAAGCGTGCCGAATGGATTCTATTCTGTCTTACATAGTCCGAGCCTCAAATTGCGAGCCTCCTCTCCAAATGTACGATAAAACCTATGATATTCTTTTCCACTTAGGAGAATCGAGCTGGAATGCTTAAGAAGGTCCCATCCCTTCCTTGTCTCTTCATGCCACTCCTCAAATTCTTTGCATCTTGTTTAATGTTGAAAACAAGCGTTTGAATCTAAGTATACAGGGAGATACCACAAACACCTTTTGCTGGAGGTTTCCTTTTCTTACACATCAGCTCCTTACACGCTTGTATCGTGACTTCATGCACCAAGGACAATTTGTCTAAATTTTGATACTCCTTACCAGAGTATAAAATGCAGTTCATTCGGACAAGCATGATCTTCTGGTACTCTTAGGCCAAAAGGACAACTTACAGCTTCTTAGCATAGTAAGTTCTGGACTTCGGACAGTCATTGTCCTTCAGTAAAAATCAAGCTTAGCAACTCTAAGAGGGAAGTGAAGACTAAAGTGTCGCATCCAATTGTTTTTGCCTTAATTGGTTGAAAAGTTTCAGCACTGTGGAAAGCAAGGTCACTTCCTTTTCACACCAGATACAAAGGCTGTTAGAAGCTGCCATCAAAGACTCAAAAGGCACACGTCTTCCAGTACGTCATCCTCAACCCCCTCCATCATTTCCATCGACACAATCTTTCATCATTTCGTCATCTTGATCGTGTTCATCATTTGATTTGGTTCATCATTTCTTGAAAATCTACATGCTCACCTCCAACGTTCTCCCCAAATAATGATCCATGTTTCTTCATGGTGAACCGATCATTCGTTGCTTGAACTTCCTTATAGAATCCCTCTTCACCATTGATAAACCCAAACGTGGTATTGAGGCCTAAATCGTAAAACCCAGTTATGTGCTCTCTAAGCAAGCTATGCTTATTGACCTTGCCCACTTGCCACAACTTGCACATAAGGACAATAAAATCCTTCATTCCCCCGTCCGAGCTTTGATGTTCTTAAAGCCGAATTACAAAATTCCCTCAACCCTATTCCACAAATTCCTCCGTTTTCTCACCATACATCCAAAACGATCTTTCTCCATCCTTTAGAAATACAATATATTAACAAAATTGTCGACGAGTGAGCAGAGAAAGATTTGGTAATGCCTTATTTAGGTGTGTTATTATAAACTAGAAATCGGTTTGAAGTTTAGATATAGCAACATATTTAAAGAAATTTTATAATCATACAATAGAAATTTAGCAATAAAGATAGAATTTTTAATTTAAAGGAATTAAAAATAAACTAATTAAAAGAATGTAGATTCCACTATATTTTTTAATCAACTAAGAACGTTAGATTCAACATATTTTTTAATCAATTCCACTATATTTAAGATTCCACCATTAACTAATTCAAGTCCCATATGCAATTTCTGAGAGAACAAATATTAAGGGATCAATATCAAATGACATGCTTGCTGAATTAAATAGAAACAAGATTAAAAAAGGTCAAATGGCAGAGAAATAATCAAAAGCAACCACACGAAGAATAAAAGCTCAAATATACATATGACATTAAATTTAGGCTCATATACATATTGACATTAAATTTTTAGAATCCAGGCTTATTATAAATTACCCAGGTTTAACAGTCTTATTTGTTTAACAAGTTATTGATGTTAGTGCTTCACCTTGTCTATTATCAAGCGCGAAATTTACAACAACTAAGTATGAAATAGCCTAGCTTATAAACCGGAAGAAGGGGTTAGTTACTCATCATGGTTTAATTGTTTTATTTTAATCTTAGTTCAGGCTGAAATAGAATAGAAACACACTACAAGCGTACCCATCACACTCATACCTCCCAACCAGCCGACCGGCCTCACACATTCACTATACACACTAATTAACAAAACAAACTATATCATGAACACAGAAGCCCAAAAAAAAATTTTCAAATTCAAGGTCTCCATCTCTCTGAGGAATGTATGTAAAGAGTTCGTAAGGAATGAGGTTGGCCTAAGGAACTCGACCTCACATAATCTAGCGTCCCAGACCCCACCGCAACTCACTCCTTCTCCATCCCACCAAACTTGATCGGATAGGGTTTTGAAGCAAAGACGAGATTTTAGTACTTGCCCATTTCCCTCTCTTTTTTATAGATGTAATGCAAAAATTTACGTATAGAGATAGATACATGAAACTGATGAATTTCATAAACTGAAAGACGATGAATGCCATTATTGTTAGGATGTTTACTGTCGTTCACTCACTACAATTACCAATAGCCGACAACCATAAAATAAAACTGCTCACTTTTATTTTGTATTTATTAATATTGCTTTGTAGATTTGATTCTTACCACGACCTAGATAACAACGGCGTATGATATGCATGGTTGTGAACAATCTCGTTTAATCATGAAATTGAGACGATTTCTATTTCTAATTTGTACTTCGAAATAAATGTTTTGTATTGGTGATTCTTTTTGACTAATCAGTGAAATTTCGGTTTACTATAATTATATATAAGTAAGTCGTTCTACGTTGTGCGAAAGTAATTAATATGTAACTTATTGTTTGTGATTTTGTCGTTGGAAGTAATTCGATGAAAGTTTGGAAACTTACGTCTTCAATACTTTAACTAATTTAAGTTAGTTTGTTGTGCAAGTGCAAATGCAAATGCAAAGCTGAGTGTTTGACACTTTGGCTGATTATCTCATACATGTTTTTCTTAATTATTTATATTCTCTTATTAAACCTGAATAATAATTATATTGCACTAGTTGGACCACTCTACAAAAACTTGTTGCTCGAACTTGTTTGATTGGGTTCATAAATTGTCCTCCAAATGAACATCAATACTCTGTAGCAACAAAAAAATATATAATTGTATATATAATTATAATACAAGAAGCTCAGATACTATATACAATATACATACTACAATCTACGTATTATCAATTTGCAACAAAAAAATATTTAATTGTATATATTATACAATACTAGGGAAGTTCCATATTATATACAAGTATACATACTACATCTACGTTATTATCAATGTTGCCAACAAAAAAATATAATGCGTATATCAAAAAGATAAAAAAACACCAAAATTTCAAAACTCCACATTGCAATTCAAAACAAAATTTTCGTATATAATTCAATGAACAAAAAAGGAAAGAAAGTACGAGAGAAACAACTGATCGAGGGTGAGCACGAGCAATGGGGAAGAACTGAGCCAGGCGCAATTGGGGAAAGCCCTAATTTTGTCTTCAATTGGCGACGGTGGGGTGAGACGGCCGAGGGTTCCGTGGGGTGATGACGACGGTATAAGAATCACAACACAGAAACAGCAGCGACGCGAACAAACGACCGGCGAGAGCGCACAATTTGGCGATAGGCAGAACTGCATGCGACCAATTGCGAAAGCAGAAGAGTGGCGACCTGAGCACCGCACGCCAATCGACGAAGGCAGAAGTGAATTGGTCGGCACGGTGGAGTCAACGGGGTGCGCCCAAACGTGGTGGGTGTCGACGAGGTGCGCCAAACACGAATTCCGAGTCGAGGAGACATCCACTGAGCGATGAGTGTTTGTACTGTGTTTTCAGTGAGGGTTACGTTGTGTTTTCAAATGTCGTGGGTTTGAGTGATAGATGATCGAGTTGCTTTTTTTTTATTTAATTTGAGTAATATAGCCAATGCCCCTGTAGGCTGTAGCCCGCGTGTAGTTTTATTTAAATTTCGAGTTGCTTTTTTTATTAAAACTCAAAGCTGCGGTTAACACAAAAACCGCAGCTTTTGGGAGTTTTCCTATTTTTTTTTTGCCTCTAAGCCAGGTTAAATGCTGCGGTTACGTTTAAAACCGCAGCTTTTGACTCTCAAATTCTGCGGTTTTCAAAATCAACCGCAGCATTTGAGGCGCAGCTTTTGACCTTTTTTGTACTAGTGGCGTTAGGCGGAAAGAGTCAACTCCCACAAAAAGAAAAAAGAAACCCATAAATTGGAATAAATCTCTCATTAAAGATATGAGTAGGAGAATTATTATTATTTGACAAGAAAAAACCAAAAAAACTAGAGAAGCAAATAAAAAAATGACGGGCAAATATACATAATACAGATGAGGATAATAGGTGGTAGCCCCATGCGGTCACAAGCTTTTAGGGTTTTAGAGGGAAGAACAGAGAAAGAGCGGAGAGAACTTATGAAATGAGGCTGATAATAAATGTAAACAATGTACTCCGTATATATATATATATATATATTATATATATATATATATATATATATATATATATATTATATAATATATAATATATATATTATATATATATATATATATTATATATATATATATATGATATATAAAAAAAGCATTACTTTGCTATAAGTAATTACAAGTACATGTTATTACATGATCGATGATCATAATCATTACAGTATTACAAGTAATAAAAAATTACATGCTAGTAGTGTCTTTGAATGGCGGCAATGCAAGAGACTATTAATCATTTTCCAATGACAATTTTAGTCAAACAAAATCCCATGTTCTCCCAGGGGAAGTAAATCCCCTTTAACCCCTTTTCAGTGAGAATCGATCCCCTATGCCAAGATGAGCCATGAAGAGCCACACTAATGTAATAAGCTCTCCAGCTTTGCTTAGTTGTGTGTTAGGAATTGATTTCCCTTGCCTCTCATTAATTAATTGCTAGGTTTATATACATATTACAACAAGTAACAAACCCTATTAGGCTTGCTTAATTAACCGTGTCCCTCCTTTCGTTCACCGGCTCCAATCAGGCTCCCCGAGCATTGGTCCTGTGTAGCACACAAATTATTAGTGAATCGGACAAAACAATGAGAGTCATCTATTAATTTTGACACTGAAATTAAATTGCATTGTAAATTAGGCACAGACAAAACATTTTCCAAAATCAATTGAGCATCCAAATATACACGCCCTTCCTGGATGGCAAGAGCGCGATCACCATTAGGAAGGCTAACTAGGCTCGGCGGAATAGTCATAACCTCCGACAAGCAGGACTCATCACCAGTGACGTGATGATTTGCGCCAGTATCAAGAATCCAACAAACGGGTGTAGGCTCACCTAAAAGACGATCTTGTTGTTGCCTATTTACCATATTGAGCAAGACCCGAATATCCTCGGGTTTCAGATCCGCGAGGGAGACATCCTCCCCACCACCATGAGCCGGCGAAGCCACATCCGCGTGGACAGTAGGAGCACGAGCAGCAGCAGGCGCGGAAGCAGAAGCAGTCGTGGGAGCAGTGTGAGACTTCGAAACAAAGGACTTRGTTGAAGCAGAAACAAAGGACCGTGCACCATCACCCATGACTTTCCCTTTCTTCAATTCGTACCACCATTCAGGGTAGCCGTGGAGGACAAAACACCCATCATTGTCGTGGCCTGAACGTCGGCAATGAGTGCAGTAAAGCTTCGCTTTATCGCGCCGGTTCGGTGGAGGACGACGAGCAGTAGACACCGCGTACACATGAGCATCATGTGTCGCGACTTTGGCTGCCTTCCCCATAGCAATACCACGCGACTCCTCCTCCTGTAAAAACGCTTGATATGCACGATTTAAGTCCGCGGGAGGCTGTTGGGACAAGAGGTTCGTACGCACGGCGGCATATAAGGTATCATCGATACCAATCAAAAATTGATGGAGTATCTCTTCTTCTTCTTCGTCCTTGGCATACTTGGCTGCCACATTACAAGTGCACAACCCACACTCACAACCATGGGGAGGCTTGAGTTGCGTGAGGTTGTCAAACAAAGCCATGAGTGTGGTATAATAATCTTCGACGGACTGCCCTTTTGCTTGACTGCAATCCGTAATTTTCAGGCGTAATTTTTGAAGACGAGGGCCATTAGAAACACAGTAACGCTGCTCCAAGTAGTCCCATAGAAATTTCGCCTCATCAAAGTACGGCAGTGACGCCGCTAGCTTTGGCTCCATGGTTCGTAAAATCCATGAAACAAGCATTGAGTTTACAGTCTCCCAGTCGAGGAGCTTTTTTGTTTCACTTGGTTTTGTGATCGTGCCGTCGACGAACACAAACTTCCTTCGGGAACGAAGGAACAACGTAATCGCTCGTGACCATGCCAGATAATTATCGCCCTTTAAGACCACGTGAGTGATCAAGTTTCCGGGCTGATCTCCGGTGCCAAGATAGTACGGGGACGAAGGATCAAGTTTACCTGCTTTCTCAGCCATCATCGAGTAAAAAAAAACTGATTTTTCTTGTGTTTAGGTTATGTTTTTGTGTTTTTAGGGTTTAGGCTCCGATACCATGTTAGGAATTGATTTCCCTTGCCTCTCATTAATTAATTGCTAAGTTTATATACATATTACAACAAGTAACAAACCCTATTAGGCTTGCTTAATTAACTGGCCCAACATTGTGCAATGTGACTCCGGGGTGAGCATTGGACAACAGCATTACACAARAGCATTTAAAAGCAACTCCAGGCCTCCAGCCAAAACTTGATTGTTATCTCCCATTGATCTTCACCAAACATCTGCAATTTGGCAAGACGACATGCATCAAACAACACAGACATGTTGTTATCACCCTTAGCAAGCCAAGGCTCAACAACTGCTTTCACTCCAATCACTTGCTTATAGAACTGCCTGAAAAATATACTGTCTTCAGATTCAATAGAATAGCAGGTTTGACAACCAAAGCACTTGTTGGAGCAGACATCTTTAAGCCGGTTGACTGATATCAACTTTTTCCTGAGCTTCCTTGCCTCTAGGACAGGTTATCTTGAAGTCGAGTTTCTGACATGCCCATCACTGAGGACAGTAGTGATTGCTGCCAAATTAGTAGATATAGCATGTAATTTGAGAGTTCCTTGCTGAAATTACGTCATTTTTTGTTGAATCTGAGAATTTCTCACTATGCCATGAGCCACTAGGCAATTTTCAATGCTTATTTACTACTTCTTACCCCAAATGGGGTATAGGTTGCATATTCAAGTGGGAAAATACACGTTGAGAGACCAAGTGTAAAACCACTAGGCCATGAGTCCCTAGGCGATTTTCAATGCCTATTTACTATCTCTTACCCCAAATGGGGTATAGGTGATTCAAGTGGGAAAATACACTTTGAGAGATTAAGTATAAACTTACTATGCCATGAGATACTAGGCAATTTTCAATGCTGGTTTTTACTACCACTTACCCCAAATGGGGTATAGGTGTCATATTTAAGTGGGAAAATACACTTTGAGAGACTAAGTGTAAAACCACTAGGCCATGAGCCACTAGGCAATTTCAATGCTTATTTACTGCCACTTACCCCAAATGGGGGTATAGGTGGCATATTCAAGTGGGAAAWTACACTTTAAGAAACTAAGTGCAAACCCACTAGGCCGTGAGCCACTATGCAATTTTCAATGCCTATCACTACCGTACCTCTTACCTCAAATYTGTTATAGGTGGTATCTTCAAGTGTTAAAATGCACTTTAAGAGACTAAGTGTAAACATACTCGGCCACGGGCTAGTAGGCCTCCGGACACAATAAAAAAAAGGAAAATTAAAATTTTTAAAAAAATTAATTTAAAAAATATGTTTTGCAAACCGGCCCCAAGAACAATTATCTTCTTGGGTTGGTTTGAGGAGCAAATGATGTGCCCAAAGCTTAAATGGCCTAGTGCGTACACAACACGTGCGAGATGCCTTAAGGGCACGTGCCTCATAAATTCCCAAGGGGTAACTAGTCATGTGTCATTAATGGCCAATGTCTATAAAGGAAAGAATAATAAATACGCAATGATCTAGACCCTACATGGAATGGGAAATTTCTCTTTGATGGCGTGGGATCGCGACACTTGGCACAATGTGATTGTCCAAGTGTCCACCCCAAAGAGTTATAAATACCCCCCCCCCCCCCAAGGGGGAGGGAGAAAGAGGGATCCGATAGCATTAACATCTCTTAAGCAAGACATTAAGTCACACAAAGCTTGATTATGATTTACTTCATTGCATATTTACTCCTCTAATACACATACTTACTTAAGCATCAGAGGGGAAATAATCCTATAAGAATTATTCTCCTTTGTGTAGGGGACAGAATGTGTTTGGAGGTTGACCTAACGATCTACCGTACATTTGCATTAAGGGAGCGTCTGCCTAAGTAGCATAGAAAGGACGTCGCCTTACCTCACGATCTACAAGTGATACTGTGGAGCGAGCTAAGAGCTACAACAAATATGTTTCCTGATTATCATTTAGTAATCTCTATCAAGCTATACACAATTTTTTCACTTTATTTGAGTACATGTATGTTTTCTTATGATTAATATTTTCCTCTTTGTAGACACCTAAATAAATGTATCTCCCCAAATGAGTAATCGATGATGAAACATATCATGTTTCGTGATCGATTTGTTTCTAAAAGACGCATTTGAACTCGTGAAAAGCTCGAAATATGTGAAGTCAAGCTCAAAATCATGTGCCGAAGGTCAAATAAGAGGCAAAAAGTATTTTCTTTTATTTCTTTTATTTTCTAATTTTTAGAATTTTCTATTTGGTTTTAGGATTTTTCAAATAAATTATATTGGTGATTTTCATGATTTTTCATTGCATTCTTCTATTTTCTGGGTCACAAGTTATTTTTAGATTTATTTTTCCGATTTTATTCATAATGTTATATGAAATTTTACAGATTTACAAAAAACAAATACACAAGAAATATAACTAGAAAATCAGAAAATATTTAAAAATACCCTACAAAAATAATTGAATGTTCTATGAACTCTAGAACATATTTCCTGCAAAGCAGTAGTTAGGTTCTATGCAAAATCCAAGAGAATCGGAAAATCTTTCGTATAATATTGAGAATCATACGCAGATAATATGACGAATATGGTAGAGCGTATATCAGCTCCATGGATCGTATATGCTCAAGATCAACAGGAACGGATTTCAGAGATTTTCAAGGTATATACGCCCAAACTGAGACGTATATACGCTCCTTTGAGCGTATTAACGCTCACCGAGAGTATATACGCTCTCTGAGCGTATATCGCTTCGTTTTTGGTTTTGCGCTTATAATACACTCTTATGCCTCATTTCGAGGACTGCATACGTTACTAGGCTTGGCATATCTCTCGCTCTCTCATCAGTAATCCTCTCACACTAAAAACAACAAAATAGGGTTCTAATACGTCTTATTTAATCAAATCAACGAGTGATCAAGGTATACCTGAGGTTACTCATCCAAAACCTTATTTTCGTTTCTTTCTAATTGATTAACAACTATTCGAGTCTCATTAACTAATAAAATGTAGAAACCCACCTTTTTAATCGCTTCATGTAAATATGTAGGATTATTATCACTTTCTGGTTGTTTTCATATTCATTAACTCTATTATCCTTCTCATTTTCTCGTTGTCATTAACGTTCGGCTTGTCATTACTACGTCTTCTTTGCATTTTGTAGCAGCTTTTAACGACGGCGCTTTCTTCAGCAAATACTAACTGTTTGTTTGATTTGTAGAGCATCGATCAAAAGGCGCTATATTAATATTTAATATTTTATACTAACGATTTGTGTTCTTTGCAGCGACAAGGTAAGATGTGTATTTTGGGTTAATGCATATTGTATATTGTTTTGTATTGCATTTCGTTTGCTTTAAATAAGACGGAAATTATGTGATCACAATTAAATCCAGATTAATTATGGACAACCGACTTTTAGGCACTTTTATATTTGACTAATATTCAAGTGATCAATTTAGCTAGGTAAGTTGTTTGTGCTATAGAAACTCTCACTGTTGTAGTAACTTTGGACCATAGCTAGTGCATAATAAGGTTTGATATGTAAGTTGTGTGCATCCAAAATCGTTTAAAATGGATTAAAATGACGACCGAGTAGAGGCCGCACCATGCGGGCGAATTGGCGTCAAAGATTCCATCCGTACCATTGTCCCACCCACGAGCTGGTCACTGGATCGGACGTGGGGCCATTGTTTGTGCACCAACGATGTCGGGCGTCGTTCGGCATTAACCTAATCGCACATGGTGGCGATCCCCTTACTCGACAACACTCCCCCAACGCACTCACGTGCGGGTTCTGTGGCTCAAGCCCACAACACAAACACACATCGATGTAGGCCCAAGCCGCCCCGCCGAGGTGGGGGTTCGGCCCACGGTCTACACTCTTTAAAATAATATATTTGATTAACAAAAAAACTTACAAACAAAAATCAATTTAAAATGATTGCCTACATGTGATAAACATGCTACAAGTGTTACCTTTCTTCTTTAGCTTTAATAATTGATGATATTTWACAATTTGGTACTTTATTTAATTATGTTAGTCGATGTCGTGTTAACCGTGGAGCTAATTAAATTTTATCAGATTTCATGTTAACCGTGGAGCTAATTAAATGGTAGTCCTTCTTACTAAGTATTAATCCAGTTGAGTTGAAGGTGAAGGGTTTAATAGAGATGGTTTAAGTAGAGGAAGAAGGAAGGATGATCGAAGCTTGGTGCAAAAGAAGCAGAACAAAGCCGTTGTCAATCAACTTTTTGGCCTCATATGAAAATGGAAAACTGAAGCATTTTCTGCATCGGTGGATTTCCCTCAACGCAATCTAAAGAAATTCTAAAAATCCCTTTTTGGATAAGTCCGACGACTCAGCAGCAGTGTGTACCTCCCATGAAAAAAAAAACCACTTTGATTTTCAACAATGAGTTCTGGAAGTACCAATCTTAAGCTCGATCAACAATTTCCATGAGATCATAAGAATGTTCGTTGGCAACACAGCTTTCACCCGTAGCCCTATGGAGACTTCTTCCTTTTTATAAGTTAGTTCTTATTCCCTTAGGGGTTGCGACGAATAAGGTACAAGACGACAATGGTTGAACTAAGCAGAATCGAGGAAAACCCTCTGCCGATGGGGCGCGTGGCATGCCTAGGGGCACGGGGTGTTCCACTCCTGCAGGTTGGTGGTTTTGGTTCTGTGAGGTGGGCGCGGGGCGCACCCTCTTGGGCGGTGCACGTGCTCTGTTTTTGCTCAAGCGGTTTGATGTTTTACTTGCCACATGCCTTGTTATTAGGCAAAGTTGTTGATGACTCTTTCTAATAAAAGGCAGTGTGTCATCCTTGGACCTTCTTTGACTCTACATATACACAATACTTGACATAGAAGTAAGGTGTGAAAAGAGAAGCAAGTCACAACAAGATAACTCTAAAGTTGCAAAACACTTAATTAAGTTAGGGGATTTGGGATAGTATTAGATGTTTGATCCTATACTTGTAAACACTAATTGTAAGGGGTTTGAGAGCAATTATAGAGTGGTTAGTAGTTTGGATACTGGTTGATTACTTTCACAAGTTATAATCTTTAGTGGTAAGATTAGGGGAGCTTGTGAGAGAGTATTGCAATGGTATGCCATTGATACTTGAGTTGTGTTTTGTTTGCTCTAGTTCTTCATCTTCATTTGAATCACAATAGTGCGTTGGTGAATTTTTTCTCCCGGAGTTCGGGTTTTCCCACGGTATTATCTTGTTCATTTCTCATTCATACTTGGTTTGCTTGCCTAGTTGTAGTTGTTACTTCTTCTGGTTATTGTTAGTTGTTGTGGGTGAATCATGTATTAGTTAAAACACTTGTATTCGATCCTAACATAGGGCCAGGAATGTGTTTGGGTTGTGCCATGCGCCAATGTAGTCGTTGTTGCTCTTGCATTGGATGTTTGTGAAGATTTTATTTTTGAATAAATTTTTTTTTTGAGTCAATGGGGCAGTTAAATAAAAAGCCTAATAATTAGGCATGTTCCAAAACATACAAACTAGCCAAGTGGTGTGTTAATGTTTGAGCAGTCCAGCAAGTCACTAACTTGCTCTAAATAGCCTAAGGAAACTAGAGTTCCATAATCCTTACAAATATCCTTCAAATCCATATACAAAAGGTTGACTTCTGGATGAGGATTAAAGCACAAAAACTTATCAAGATCCAGATGGTTCTTCAACATAATTCTTGCAATGTGATCAGCTGCTGCCACCTGTCTCCTTGTTGCTTTTTGAACACCCAGCCCCTGCACACCTTGCATTAGGCCCCTGCACACAGTTGCCATATTGATATATCTGTCAGTATACTTGGC
>SNQN01000898.1:25646-39224 GCA_008642245.1 Bassia scoparia
TCTGTGGAAGATTTATGTGCGTATAGTTTCCACAGAGAGAACAGACCATCGTCATCTATAAATTTCATTATCTTCTACTGAATCATTTTCAAATTGGATTTCGCAGAATATGAGCTCTTTATTGGAAAAGTACTCTTCTTTTAGCCGGTATTATTGACAACTCAGGTTACGTAATATTCCCTATGGAATCCTGAAACTTTCTCTGCTAGCGTAAAACAAAGAACGAGTACGCTCGAATATTTGATAAATCTCGACAAACACAAGGCAGTAGGAAGCCAAATTTTTGGTTTGCATGAACGCATAAACACATAACAGTGACGTTTACTGTGTTGCAGCTGAAGAAGCAGGCGACGCAAGCTCGTTGTCCTCCAGAGCAAGAGCTGTGTGTCCGGACCACCAAGATGCAGCAGCAGAATATGGAAGCATAGTGAGAGTAACTCGGTGTCTGGGCATAGTGATGGCAACGGTAGTTGAGTATTAAACGATGGTGTACACTGCATCACACTCAGCTAACAATATAGCATTGAAATAAAAAACTTTAGGATGCCTTTTGAATATCGTTTTCTGAGAGGTGCAAAAAATGTTAGCAAAGCTTGTATTACAACTAGTGAGAATCAGGATTCGGATTCCCATATTTCCCAAAATTGGTTGCCCCACTATTGACGCATTCATATTATTTTACGTTGGAAGATTAGATCGAACTCGTTATCTTATTATTTGATTGAGTTGCTCTTTTGATTTAGTGTTATTATTATGATCGGATTGATCGATACAGGGCACGTTTGTTGAACACAAGGATTCTTTTTTTACCTTATTTAGATGTTTCCTTTCTTGCTGCTTGCCTGCTTTCAGTATTAACAGACGGCTTCATTCTTAGGCAATTGCTTAACCTTATTGAATTTTTTTTTTTTTTACCTCATTGTATTTGGGCCTTTAGCATAGTTAAATTCTAATTTTGTCTTCTATAAGATGAAGCAAAGAATAAGAAAGAAAAGGCACATATTGGTGTTTTGTCACATAATAGATTGAATAAAGTGAACAAAATTGGCGAATTATTGTATTGGGTTACATTTCCAAAGCATGGCACATCGCTCAAAGAAAATAGAAAAACAAAAGGAAAGACAAGTAAATAAAGAAGTGATGTTGTGAGAAAGAATATTCGTGATCCTCTAGGCGTTCTTGGAGTAGTTGGTAGGGTTCTAGTCTAGGGCAGGTTTCTTGGCGTAAGAAGAATTCGTTTTTTTTACAAAATTCCTGGTCGTTGGCTTTGATCTGAGTGGTCGCGAGGAGATGATTTTGGGTGGGGTCGTGGTGGGGTCTGCGATCAGAGTAGGTGGCGGCTGGATGGTGGTTGAGGATATGCGGTGGTGGAGGGATATCAAACTGATTTAGGTGTGGGTTTGGCGGAAAGAATATTTGCCTAATTAGTTATTTGATTGATAATTTATTTTATAACCTTGATTAGGTAAACTAGGGTAAGTACAATCTACATAAAATGATACACGTATTCCTACCCTATATATCTTACATAATAATAGAATATATTCCAATGACTATTCCACACCCCCGCCGAGTGCGACGGGAGGTTTGTACCCAACAACTTGAGGACTATCCCGAATATGCAATAACACCTGAGGAGACTTTATCGTAATATGTGCAGCAATTTGGTTGCCGAGATATGAACATGGAAGCCACGGTCAACATTCCCGTTTGAACTATGTTTCAGCGAAAGAATATGTGATGTCCATATTCGTATTGTGTTTAGTGTCGCTTATGCTGAACCGGTATTATGACAACTAAATGCGCTATTCACTACACAGATGTGTCGCCTTAAGGGGAAAACGCAACCTAAGTAACTAGAATACGAATCCAACACGACTCAGAAACCACATTGGCAACGCCACAATACTCCGCCTCAGCACCAGACTTAGACAAAGTAGGTTGCCGTTTAGACAACCAAGAAATCAAATTGTCACCAAGAAAAACACAGTAACCCGAAGTAGAACGACGAGTGTCAGGACACCCACCCCAATTAGCATCCGTGTAACAGACAAGAGAAGACATAGATGACTTGTACAGATGCAGGCCGTACCCAGAAGTACCCTGAAGATATCGAATAATACGTTTCAAAGCATTCATATGAGAAACCATGGGAGCATGCATGAACAAGCAAACCTGTTGAACAGCATAAGAAAGATCCGGACGAGTAAACGTCAAGTACTGCAATGCACCACAGAGCCATCTATAGAGGGTGGGATCAGCATAAGGAGTGCTGTGATGAGTACTCAATTTGCCTTTGGAATCAACAGGAGTATGGGAGGGTTTACAGTTAGACATGCTAGCACGGGCAATGATCTCCTTCGCATAATTCTGCTGAGACAAAAACAAACCACCATTGCAACGAGACACAGCAATCCCTAAGAAATAACTGAGTACACCTAACTGACCTAAGTCCTTTATAGCAAACTCAGAGCTAAGTCGAGAAATAATATGCTTGCGAAGAGAATCAGATGAAGCAGTTATAACAATATCATCAACATAAAGAAGAAAATATGCAGTTGCATTACCATGATGATAAATGAACAGAGAAGTGTCTGACTTACTGTGAACAAAACCAATGGATTCCACAAAAGTAGCAAATCGATGATACCAAGCCCGAGGTGCCTGCTTAAGACCATAAAGAGACTTACAAAGAAGACATACATGATTCGGACGAGCAGGATCTCGAAAACCCATAGGTTGATACATATACACAGTTTCATTCAAATGACCATGTAAAAACGCATTCTTAACATCAAGCTGATGAATGGACCAAGACTTAGACAAAGCAATGCTAAGAACCATGCGAATCATAGGATTCGTAGCCGGTTTGACAACCGGACTAAAAGTCTCATCACAATCAATCCCCTCACGTTAAGTTTTACCATCCCAGACCAAACGAGCCTTATACCTCTCAAACGAACCATCAAATTTCGTTTTATGCCGAAAAATCCAAAGATGCCGAATAATATTAGCATTATGTGGACGCGGGACTAATTCCCATGTACCATTTTCAATTAGAGCATCATATTCGTCCTGCATAGCAACCTTCCAATTAGGGTCACGAAGAGCATGAATTGGATTTTTAGGAATGGGTGATAAGGAAGTAGTGGAAGAAAGAGCAAGATATTTCGGATTGGGTTTGAATACCCTGTTTACTTCGGGTGGTCATGGGATGAATAGAAGTGGGAGTAGGATGAGAAAGGGGAGAACTAGAAGCAATGGGCTTGGAAGAGTCAGGCGGCCCAAGAGGCAATGCTGGCCCAGAAGAAGAAGGAGAAAAAGAAGGGGAAAATAAGTTGACAGGCCAGTGAATGACGCAGGCCTAGAAGAAGGAGATGGGCCAGTGGGGGCTGGTGACCCAGCGGGTGAACGAGAAGGCTCAAGATTAGTGTTTCGTGACCCATTTGGCGCTGGATCTCCATTGGGCGAAACAGAATGCCCAGTTATGGTATTCAGCGACCCATAGAGCGATGGAATTCCATTGGGCCGAGCAAAGGGAGATGTGGGAGGCCCATTAGGTGGACTAGAGGAGGGAGTTTGGGCTAAGTGAGGAGTGAGCATATGTTTGACAAGTGGGCTGTCAATAGATGAATCAAACGACCCTAGGAAGTCATAAGAATCAGAAAGAGGAGTATGAATTTTGGCGAAAGGAAACACAGACTCATCAAACCATACATGCTTAGCAATGATAATCTTGTTGCTCGACATATCATAGCACTTGTAACCCCGATGATTAGAAGGATACCCAAGAAACACACAAGGAGTAGAGCGAGATTGGAGCTTATGAATGTTGGTTGAAGGGAAAAGAGAAAAGCACAAGCATCCAAAAACACGAAGATGAGTATAATCGGGTGTACGATGATATAGAATTTGAGTCGGAGAGTGATAATCGAGCAACTTAGTGGGAAAAAGATTATGCAAATAAGTTTCCATAGCCAAAGCATGGTGCCAAAAAGAGGGTGGCATAGAGGCATGACACAAGAGAGTCCGAACAATATTATTAATTGTTTTGATTTTCCGTTCGGCTTTGCCATTTTGTTGGGAAGTGTGAGGACAAGAAAAACGAAAAATCATGCCATGTTGGTGACAAAAAGTTGTGAAAGAATTATTATCAAATTCACGACCATTATCACATTGAAAAGCTTTGACATCACGTTCAAATTGAGTCTTAATATATGCTCGAATTCGGAGAAACAAATTAAATACTTGAGACTTGGTAGAGATAGGAAAAGTCCAAAGAAAATTTGTAWAATCATCAAGAAAAAGAACATAATATTTATGACCATGAGAGCTCACAACAGGAGATGTCCACAAATCACTATGTAAGATATCAAAAGGCATAACAATATGAGATGAGGAATCATAAAAAGGAGTTTTTATTAATTTACCCAAAGGGCAAGAATAACAAACATTAGGAGAAGTTTTATTACATTCAATAAGTTGATTACGACGTAAAGAATGTAAAATATTATTCCCAGGATGTCCTAAACGAGAATGCCACAAAGTAGGAGAGATAGCTGCAAAAATAGAAGGAGAAGCCGGCGAAATGGAAGAGTTGGCTAGGAAAGGATAGAGATCCCCACTGCTATTACACCTCACTAGATTGCTCCCCATCTGCAAATCCTTCACAGAAAACCCAAAAGGATCAAATTCAATTGAAACATTATTATCAGTTGTGAATTTGCGAACGAAAATGAGATTTTTGACAATTTTAGGAACATGAATTGAAGGACATTTTTGAGATGAAGAGTATTTTGGTGAAGAGAAGTATGACCATAACCCTTAATCGGAATGTTGCTATCATTACCAACAATAACTGAATTATTAATATGATTGCTCACATTAAAATAGGGAGAAAGAGTACCTTAAGAGGAGGTCATATGAGAAGTAGCTCCCGTGTCCATGTAGTAAGTCGGATCATTCAAAGACATCGTATACATGGCTTGCTCAATATTAGCTGGCACATAATTAGCATCATGAGAGGGCATAAACGGAGCAGGATAAGTAGAATTACCAACATAGAGTGCTTGCGGAGGACGAGAACCAAGCAAACCTGCTGGAGATGCTGCTGGGCCGGGTCGGACTGCTGGCCAGTGGGCCGGGGCTGGACCGCGGGTTGGGTACGGGTGGGGAGCAGTGGGCCATGTACCCTGAGGAGGCCAGTAGGCCCATGGAGGAGAAGCCCAATACGGGGCCGGCTGCTGTGATGCGTAAACAGGGGCAGCAGAGTGGGCAGCAGAGTGCTGTTGTTGCGACGGTTGTGCATGAGGTCGGTTGCCGCGACCTTTGCCGCCGCCTTTACCCTTACCAGACTTCCGACCACCACCACGTGACGAACCACCCCTTGAGGAGGAGGAGGAGCGATCCACAGGGGCAGTCTGCTGCTGCTGCGTGACATGGGCTTCGATGCGAATCTCGTGAGCAAGATCGGAGGCATTACTCCGCTCCTCTAATTCCAGCATTGAGCGCAGATCATCGAACGACGGGAGTGGCCGAATATGACGAACAGACGTACGAAACCCTTTGTACTCATCCGAGAGGCCCTTAAGGAGTTGGAGAGCCATTCGATGATCCGAAACGGGATCACCAACATTCTTTAGATGGTCCGCAAGCGATTTCAGACGATCACAATATGGTTTGACACCATTAAATTGGTCCAAAGGTGTGTTGGTGAATTGAGAATCAAGATTCAAAGCCCTAGTAGACTTGTTGTTGTGGAAAAAAATTTCAAGTCGATTCCACGTATCAAGCGCCTTGTCGTCGGCCTCAAGAACGGAGTTACGAAGATCCTTGGAGATGATGTCGTAAATCCATTGGCGAACCGTATCATCAAGGCGTTGCCAAAGGGCTTTGGCCGAGGGATCCGTAAGTGGGGTGAAATCATCATCAACCGGACTAATATGATCAATTACAAGATAGGCACGACAATGGAGTTTGAACAAAGTAGACCAGATGTTGTATTCAGTCCCCGCATAATCAAGAACAACCGGAACATGTTGCTTGATATTTGTAACGAGGGTAGCAAGATGAATTTTGTCTGATTGAGCCATGGATGGAGCACAACTGGAACAAAGAAGAAGAAGAAGGCCAAATGAAGGAGGAGGCCGAGGGAGAGAGAGAGATTACGGAAGCGAATTAGGTCAGAGAATTAACCTAAACTCGTGATACCATGAAAGAATATTTGCCGTAAATTATTATTGATTGATAATTTACATTATATACAACCTTGATTAGGTTAAACTAGGGAAGTACAAATATACAAATAAAATAAAATAATTCTACCCTAATTATTTACGTAATAAGAATATATTCCATATATTCTATCAGGGCGTATTTGGGTGGATCGCAATATCAATAAAAATGCACTAATGACAACTATGAAAAAGATATGGAACCCTAAATATTGCTTAGAGGTAAAGTGTATTGGAGATAAGCTAGTTTTCAGCCAATTCCATCACTGGAACGCTAAGGAATTTGTTATGAAAAATCAATTGTGGCACTTCGACTACCATGTTTTTGTATTCGATGATGTTCATGGTGATATAGTTGTTTCGTTAATCCCTCTTGTTCTAGGTACAAAAAACCTAGATCACAGAAATTAGGGAACCAAGATCTTGTCGTCGGAAAGTGAATCGCAGCTACAGATTACGCTGGAAAACTCGCCTAAAGGTACGTCGCAGTTCCTAAAGAGAGGGAAAATAGCGTTAGAGGGCCCAAGGGTTTGTACCTTGGGGACCACCTCCTATTTAAGTCAAATAGGGCTAAAATCAAGAGAGAGAATGTGAGAGAGAGAGAATATTCTAAAGAGAGAGTAATGTATATGTTTATGTCAGAATGTAGTCCATTCAAAAATGGAGTAGATCTCCTATTTATAGGCAAATAGAAGGATAATTTCGTAATTACCTCAAGTTGGAAGAATCCAAAAGATCTCCTAACAGAATTCTGTTAGGAGTTCTTCCAGAAAATATCTTCAATGATTGGACAACCAGGGTGAGTAATGGCAATATCGTAATTAGCCACCGTTTTTCCCTTTTTGATCCTGTTAATTGATACTGGGAAGGGCCCCACCCTTATTAAATTCTACTTTTGTCTTCTATAAGAATGAAGAAAGAAATAACAAAGAAAAACACACATTATTTTGTGTTTTTATCACAAATAAGATTGAATAATGTGAAAAAAAAAACTTTGGTGAATTACTTGTATATTTGGGTTATTTCCAAAGCACGCGGCACATTCGCTCCAAAGAAAAAGAAAACAAAAGGAAAACAAGCAAAAATAAAGAAGTGATGTTAGTTGTGAGAAAGATGTATTCTGATCCTCTAGGGTTCCTTAGAGGCTAGATTGCTCCGATACAGGTACGGGTACGGAAACGAGAACGGAAAATGGCATATCTAAAAATTCCAAGGTACGGGTACGGCTTGGGGTACTCCAATTATTTAACTAAAATTTTAATTTTTTCTAAAAAAACTGAGGCATTTAAATTCAAAACAAAATAAGAACATACTACAAACAATTAATTAAAAATCATGAAAATAAAAAACACAAAAAAAGGAAATAGACAAACCATAATAATATTCACAGGAACAAACAATTAGAATTGCTAAATTGGAAAATAGAACCACACATAAACAAGGCCTAAAGCCCAACAGAAATTGAGAAGGAAGTCAGTAAGTCACGAAGAAGTATGTAGAAACAAAAAACCTTCATCACCGCCTCACCGTAGCCGCCCTCCCCAGAAACCACCATCACCTCACCCGATGTCGTCACCTCGCCTAACAGCGCTACGACTCATCTGACGTCGCCGAGTCACTTGAACGTCAATCCGTGCCCGCTGAGAGATCGAGGAAGTGATATTGTGAGAGAAACCCTAGATTTTGATTTGGGGATTATTTGGGCTTTAGGCTAGGAAATGTCGACAAAAAGGTAATTGTATTTGGAAATAAGATTTTTTTATTTTCTAATTTAAATAGCTAAAAAAGTTAACTCTGCCTTTGGGGACGGCATTGAGGCTCACGCGTGTCCCCGGAAACATTTCCAAAAAGTTTGACCGTTTTCTTAAAGTAAACGCGTTCTGGGGGCGTCCCCAAGCCGTCCCGGTCTCGTACCCGTACTATATCGGGGACGGGCGGACGCCGGTCGGGAGGCGTCCCCATGCAGCATAGCTTGTAGGGTTTTAGCTAGGGCTAGGTTTCTTGGTGACAAAGAGTTCGTTTTTTACAAAATTCTCTAGAGTTGGCTTTGATCATGAGTGTCACGGGGAATGATGTTTTAGGTGGGGTCGTGGGGGGGGGGGTATGCGAGTCAGAGTAGGTGGCGGCGATGGTGGTTTAGGAGGATGATGTGCAGTGGTGGAGGAGAACATCAAAACTGATTTAGTTGTGGTTGGGCGTATTTGGGTGGATTGCAATATCAATAAAAATGCACTAATCAACTATGAAAAAGATATGGGACCCTAAATACTGCTTAGAGGTAAACTGTATTGGAGATAAGATGGTTTTCAGCCAATTCCATCACTGACACGATAAGGAATTTGTTATGCAAAATCAACTGTGGCACTTCGACTACCATGTTTTGGTATTGGATGATGTTCATGGTGATATAGTTGTTTCGTTAATCCCTCTTGTTCCAGGTACTGAAAACCTAGATCACAGAAATTAGGGAACTAAGATCCTGTCGTCAGAAAGTGATCTTGAATCGCAGCTACGGATTACGCCGGAAAACTCGCCTAAAGGTACGCCAAAGTTCCTGAAGAGAGAGAAAATAGCGTCAAAGGGCCGAAGGGTTTGTACCCTGGGGACCACCTCTGATGCTTAGGTCAACAAGGGGGTTGGATTGACTGAACAATATAAGAGGGGGTGAATTGTACTAGAGGAACTTAAGCACTTTTTGCGGAATTAAAAGAAACTTAAACTAAGGAATTTGAGACTAGAAATTTTTCCAACACAGAAACTCTCAAGACAAACGCCAAGAGAGGAAGAATTGTGGTCTGATGCAACATAGAACTTCGTCTATATTATATTAGGATGCAACACCTAAATACAATCTAAGACCCTTGTTCTCAGTTCCCGGGGAACTTCTTGAACCCTCGTTCTCAGTTCACAAAGAACTTCTTCAACCCTCTAACGCTCGACTTCCCCTGAAATCCCTCAGCTATGAAACTCACAACCCCTCGCTTCAATACACAGAAAGAAGCACTTTACAACTCAATAACAATAACCTAAATGCTTGGCAACAATATGGAAATAAAGGCTCTGATTGAATCCTTTGCTCAAGTATGTGTTTGATTAATTACCAACTGAATGTATTTATAGTGTGATCAATAAGCGTTGAAAGCAAGCAGTAGTCCACTACCACATTACTCCCTTTTTTTGTAGGAGTGATGCTTGTAGTGGAACTTGACTACCAAGCTCCATAACACCGCGATCTCACTAAGTCAGATTTAGCTGTTTTATCTTCCCTTAAATATCTCAGTTAGTTAGATTAATGTAGCCAGTAGCACATGTTTTCCCTAAAAACAAACTTTCCTATTTTTAAGGAATTCTTTAAAACACACGAAACCAAGACATTTTACTTCAAAAGATAAAACATAAAGTTTTTAAGAAATATTCTGACAGAAAAAATCTTTAATATTTTATAAAAAGATTTTATTTTATTATATAAACAATTATCTTAGGTCTTTATTAGATATGTATCTTTATATAAATTATATACTAGATTAAAATTTCTTTAATAAAATAAATTAGAAACTTGACATTATTTGCTTTTTATCCTTTGAGCAATTATTTCATATTTTACTGCCAAGCAGTACAATAAATCTAGAAACCCTTTACCTATTGATTTTGAGGAACTCAACCTTCCTTGATTTTGAGCTTCTTCCTTCAGTTCTTCCTTAACATTAATTAATCACAAGAACTCCTTCCTTCTCCTAAGAATGTCCTCGATCCATTAAGATTCCTTGAAGCATGGATCCTTCAACCACATCACTAAACACACATATTAGATAATAACGCATAGAGTTTGCTTTGTTGGTTTGGAGTGCCATTCATCAAAACTTAGGGTTCAACAAAGGGCTAAAAGCACGAGAGAGAATGTGTGAGAGAGAATATTCTAAAGAGAGAGTATTGTATATGTTTATGTCAGAATATGGTCCCTTCAATAATGGAATAGATCTCCTATTTATAGGCAATTAGGAGGATAATTTCGTAATTACCTCGAGTTGGAAGAATCCAGAAGATCTCCTAACAAAATTTCGTTAGGAGGAATCTTCCAGAAAATATCTTCATTGACTGATCAACGAGGGTGAGTAATGGCAATATCGTAATAAGCCACCCTTTTTCCCTTTTTGGGCCTTTAATTGATACTAGTCGAGGCCCAACCCTTATTGGGCCGATACAATTAGACCCACGCTCAATTCTATAGTCGACGAAATCTATTTCGTGACTAAGTGTTCAGTAGAACTACACAAAAGAGCGGGCAATCAACACACAGCTTGATTCACCCTAGGGTAATGATATGAAATCCTACACTTAGGATTTTTAGCTCTACCCTTGGGTGAAACAGGTAAGTATTGGTACGAGACAAGAACACAGAAAGCCCCAAGAAAGCGAACACTCAATATGACGATATGAGGATTATATATACTAATCCCTTGGCGTTTACAAGCCAAGGAGATTAGAAGCCAAAATTTTGTATTGCCTTAACTAGGCGATCCGAGAATTAGGTGTTCTAATCCCTTGGCGTTTACAAGCCAAGGCGATTAGAAGCCCAAAATCTGGATTGCCCTAATTGGGTGATCCGTGAATTAGATGTTCTAATCCCTTGGCATTTATAAGCTAAGGCGATTAGAAGCCAAAATACGAGATTGCCCTAATTGAGCGAACCGAGAATTAGATGTTCTAATCCCTTGGTGTTTACAAGCCAAGGCGATTAAAAGTCAAAAATCTGGATTGCCCTAATTAGTCAATCTGTGAATTAGATGTTCTAGTCCCTTGGCGTTCACAAGCCAAGGCAATTAGAAATCAAAAAACTGGATTTCCCTAATTGGGCGATCCGTGAATTAGATGTTCTAATCCCTTGGTGTTCACAAGCCAAGGCCATTAGAAGTCAAAAAACCGGATTGCCCTAATTGGGCGATCCGTGAATTAAATGTTCTAATCCCTTGGCGTTTATAAGTCAAGGCGATTAGAAGCCAAAAATCTAGATTGCCCAAATTGGGCGATCCGTGAATTAGATGTTCTAATCCTTTGGCGTTCACAAGCCAAGGAGATTAGAAGTCAAAAAAGGATTACCCTAATTGGGCGATCCATGAATTGGATTTATTGACCTCTTGGCAATTATGAACCAAAGTTGTTAGTAGCTGATTATCTATACTGCCCAAATTGGGCGATCCGAAAACAAGGCCCTTCTATATGGCCCCAGCTTAAGCGTTGTTTACTTGTCTAATGATGGTCAAGGGTGTTTTGTTGAATAGGCGTTTAAAGCTAACATTCCCAAATTTACCAGACTAGGCAATCCGTAAATAGGACATCTTGAGATTTAGCCCCTAGTAAGGCGGTTACGAGCATGGGCATTGATAAGCCCCATAGTTAAGATTCCCTTAAATGAGCATTTATGAGCCCCTAGATTAGGATGCCAGTAAATGAGCGACCTTTAAAGAGGATTCATCCAAGTAATTCCAGCCAAAGGAAACATTGGCGATCTGAAGCCATGGGTGGCTGAGGAGGTGGATCACAGATCCCGATCATTGTTGCCTAAGTCATGGAGAATCACTCCTGACTTGGAAGGCATACACTTCACAAAATTGTACAAGTGTTCAAGTGGTGCTCCAAGTGGAAGATTTGGATTTTAGCCTTTTCCTGGAACGCCAAGTGTAGCAAATCTTCACCATCTACCGTAATAGTGAAGTATCATACAGAAATACCATATTTTATATGGTATAAATCTTCGTGGTGTATTAGGCTTTTCTAAAGAATACTCCTTAATAGGCCTCTAATACGAAGAAGTAAGAAAGCCCATTTATGAAGGCTATATAACTGATGGGAGTCTCCCTCTCTCCTCTTCATTTACAACTTCCAAATTCAAAATTCTAGAGAGAGAGAAACTCCCAAATTCCCTATTTCTTACAAACTCCCAACTTCAAAAACCCATATTCCCATTTTCCAAATCTCAAATTTCATATCTCACTTACTTTCCAGTTTATTCACCAAGTGATTGATGTTAGCGGTCACGGAGTAAGGCGACTAAGAGCCAAGCTTTTGCATTTATCAAATCGGGCGATCCGTAAACTCTCTAGTTATCTCCATATTAGAATGTACGAGTTCGTTTCCTTTCCCAGTATGGATACTTCTCGTTTAACTTTTAGAAATATTCGTTACGAGTTAGAAGATGACACCTTCCACAATAAGAAATGGGTGGCTAGATGTAGTGCAAGCTATAAAAACCCCGTCGTTCAGATTGTAGAGAATCCGTTAAATGTAGATAAAACTCCCACCATCGTTCCTGTAGTCAGCCCTGAGTCAAGTGCATATAATACCAGTGATAACATTTATGCTGTGATTGAGGAGGAAGTGGGATATATAGAACCCGTATGCGGTCGAGTAACCTTTGCCGGTAAGCCGGAAGACAAAAATACATATTCTGACTTTTATAATTATTTTTTAAAATTAGGGATGATAGAAATGTAACAATTGACGATTCGAAGTCTAACTCGGAATTTCCCAGGGATGAAGCATCCACTTCCAGCGCCTGTAGGGCAAAAAGTTATAATCTTCAGCGTCACTTTAGTAATTGGTTAGGTCAAGAGAAGTATAGGCGAGAGATAGCCTTCCGTTACCACCTTCCTAATGACTATTCCAGTGTTATCCCCAGTACTAAGAGGACGGTGACAAACCCATCTCCTGGTTGTATAGCTGTCTATTTACTCCATCTAGAATTAGGTATTAGATTCCCTTTACATCCATTCATTATAGAAATGGTAAATTCTTTTAGGCTCTCCTTGGCGATGATTATGCCAAACAGTATCTCTCAAATCCTTTCTTTCATTCCTCTTTGRCGTATGCTCGAGGTTGTACCTTCCCTTGTGKTGTGGCYTAACATGTTTTATTTGGTMGAGTCCAAGAAGGATTATGGCGATGGTTGGTACGGTTTTACGACTAGAAGATARAACAAAATCCTTCAAAATACCATTTCTAACCARAAGGGYTTTCGAGGTAAATTAATTTTTATTTACCATGGCAAGGGRTMGAACATTCCCATGAAGTCGAGTAGATCCTCTCCAAACTTCCTTCTAAACAACGATGTACCCTAAATGTCCAAAAGTGAGGCTATAATGGATGTGTATTGTAAAACACAAAACATCTTTGATGCTATGGGCGATAAGTGTTGGTTCTCGAGTCACTAGGTGCCGCAAGTCAAAACTCTCTCAAGGGAGTTTTTCTTATCCTGTGTCGACCTCAACAGGGCGTATTCGAGGGGTATGAGTCTTACTTTCCTTTTAGTTCGCTAGTTACTTTCTTAATTCATGCTCTTATATTTTTT
>SNQN01000898.1:69870-88415 GCA_008642245.1 Bassia scoparia
ACTAAATTTAGAAATATCAAATTAATAGCAACAATTGTCTTCTTTCTATTTTTGCATGTTACTTCTTCCTATCTCTCTCCTAATCACATACCTCACTTTCTCACTCTATCACTTTCACCCTCACAATCAATTTTTGCCTAGGAGTATGAGTCATGCTCAATATTGCCATTAAAAAGAAACGGAGGAAGTAGTWACAATCAGGTTCTATCCAACTGCTTAACACAGGTAAACCAATGATTCCCTGTTTCAGTGTCTTTCATCATTCAAAACACTAATATAAGCAGATGCGATTGTGATGGACATTGGTGGGTGGTGYTCGTGAGCTGCAAGAGGAAGAAAGAGATATGTGGTGTTCTAAACTTCTAATGAAAGATTAAAATTGAGTTTTAACAAAACATTTGCCATGACAGTCATTGTTGGGACCATATATAAGACAAGTTGATAGTTATTTTTAGATTAAAAAAGAACTAATGGTTACTCATGGGAATACCGAAAGCTGATGGTTATCAAGGGGAATTTCCCAAAATTTTAAAWTTGTAGAATTTTTTGAAATGAACTAAAATGAAAAATTATTTTGATAAGAAAGTGGTTTTTTTTTCACCACCAACTTAAGCCTCCAGGAGAGATTTTAGAAGCCAAATTTAGTTTTAACGTGGATTTTTAAAAGTATGTGCAAATGTTCGCGTGGATATTTAATTGAAACAAAACATAAGGTATGTAGTTGATTTTTTTTTTCTTTTTTTTTTTTTTGGCAGCAAAAGGGCAAGTAGTTAATTTTAATATACGTCCAACATGAGCTCGTTTGGAACTCTAATATTTGTCTTTACCCATATTCTGCAGCAACAACAGATACATGATGCACACTAGTACCCTGTCTAAGCTAAAGGGTGTTTCATTATTTATGCGCCGTACTAGCGAAACAGACAAGGGCGTACACAGGCCTATTTATATGGTGCAGACGGAGGAACANATGCTTGAAACAATTTCTTATTCTTGGTTTGAAACAATATACAAATTAATCATCAAATTCAATCGATCAAAGGGTACTTTTATCAACCTTTACGCATTATTTCTCCTCTAAGTTTGACTTACCCCTTATTTTTCCTAAAAAGAATTTCCAGAGTATAATATTTGTGATCAGGACTGCATTAGAATGTTAGTTGACACCCAAAAACTGGCTTTTCCCTGATTCTGCATTATAGGATTTCGAATAACAGCAGCACCAACAGATACATCATGCATACTAGTACCTTGTCTAAGCTAAACGGCGTCTCATTATTCATTCGTCGTACTAGTGAAACAGAGAAGGACGTACACATACCTCTGTACATGGTGCAGCCGAAGGAGCTGGAACGTGTTTTTGATGGTACAGCGTTAGACACTAAGAACGACGATGTCAGAGAGACAATCAACAGAAGAATTAATATGCTGATGAATTACAACTTGGAGAAGTTCTTCGCAACCAAGAATGTTGAGATTCTGCACCTGGGTAGTTGGCCCTATGATCTATGTTTCAGTTGAAGAAATCGGGACCTTAGAGTCATTTCTGGAGAGTAGATGTAAGAGAATAACCTCACTCAGCCTCCGAGGAGTAGCCGGGATAGTAGATCTTCCCCAATCGGTTTACAAGTACAAAACACTCAAGGTTTTGGACCTAAAAGCATGTCCCAATTTGGTTAAAATGCCAAAAGGGATTTCCACATTAAAGAACCTAACACACTTGGATGTGTCCGAGTGTTACTGCCTCGGCCATATTCCTAAGGGAATCGAAAAATTGTCTGAGCTTCAGGTGTTCAAGGGGTTCATAATTAACCCAAAGCCTATATTATACAAACCCTCCTACATTGCAAGATACAACCCCCCTAGTATATACGTGCCTTTTTTTTCCATTGTTTTTATTAGTTGTCAAATATTTATATCTATCTAATTTTATTTAATTAATGATTTTTATTTTTTATTTTTTATTTTTAAAAAAAATCATGCGTGAGAGATAATAGGGGGAGGAGAATAAATCATGTGCCACATAAGCTAGAGGGAGGGGGTTGTATTTTGCTAGGTAGGGGGATTGTACCTAATAATTTGCGTAATTAACCCTCCTGAAAGTGTGAGCAGTCATCAGTGTAGTTTTAATGGTTTACCAAATTTGAAGAAGCTCGTAAACTTGGGTGTTCGTGCTAAAGTAACAGACTTCCCAACAGATAAAGATCTGGAGACTTTAAGCCAAATGCAGCAGCTCAAAAAACTCAAGGTCACTTGGTTGCTCAAGAATGGCCAACATCCTCCCATGGATGGTCATGGTGACATACTTGATGATAAACCACTCCTGCCGGCTGCCTTAGAGAAACTGTATCTCAAGGCTTCCCCGGAGTACACTGCTTTGCGAGTGCTGGACTTAATCAGCTACGGTAGAAGTGCCAATTGTCCCCAAAAACTCTACATCACAGGATGTAGAGTTGGGAAACTTGATCCTTTCAAATACTGCTTCTTTAACGTTAAGATACTTCGCCTGCGACATTTGCCTGAGCTCTACATGAAATGGATTGATTGCCAACGATTATTTCCAAAACTGAGTCATCTTGAGGTTTATAACTGTCCTAATCTCATCTTCTTCCCATGTGATGAAGCCGGTCTGTGGGATGAATCAGAGCAATTTTAATAGCCTGCTAATCACATCAAAGTATTCCATGAATCCTTCCTGATAAGTGGAGCAAGTTCAGAAGAAGTTTGTCATGAGACATCAGACATGAATTACATAAATTACCAGCTTATATGTTTAGACGCCATTTTTTGAAGTGCTTTTTAAGGTTCTAATAAAGAGCGCTATGTAACAGCGACTACTTAACTCATCTATGTATAATACAGTTTTTAACGAGTTAGTAAGTCGCACCAATATTCATGCTAAAAGCAGGATGTAACAGAGACCTGAATTTCTTTAAATTGTATCAAACTACTGATCAGGTATGAGGTCCATGCTAAAAGCAGTAAAAGTCTAAAAATAAACAACCCTATGTCCTAAAAAAGAATAATGCACAATTGTAACGTCAAAAAACTTTCGCAGCCTGGTTGATAGGTGGTTTAGAAACGGCGGTTATGGTAATGAAATCATATGTAACTTGTGGGGAAAGTTTCATGCTCATCACCACTGTGATAGAGTTCTATTTCCAAACCTATGTCTTTCTTCTCAAAGTTCCATTCCCTTTGTATCCAACCTGRAAGGTGGTAATGGATGGTAATGGAAGCATGAGAAGAATACCAKAACTTTAGGGCCGGTCGATCATTCTGATGGGCATTAGCATGAGTCTTTCCATACAAAATTTCAATATGTTCAATACCATAACTTTCGTTTATCAGTTATTACCATCAACCAAACAGTCATGGTCCTCGTGGACCTTTTGCCTTAGTTCCAAGACATTCCGACAGGAATATTACCAGCTTGAATACGAATCACCTCCTGGTAGTGGCTCAACAGGGACAGTATATGGGGAATTCCAATCAGCATCAAAGATTTGTTGAAGTTGAGAAACAATAGCGGGGTTATACGTGCCAAAACTGACCCCAGCAGTTGCGTAGAAATAATCCCATATGAGATTGCTCGTCCCAATGTGAGCTCTGACATCGCTGACTGCATATTTCCCATGATTAACCCTTGTATAGCCAGGGTACAGGTTCCCTGTTCTAGTACCATTGCTAAAGGCTGGTCCAGTTGAATTGTAACCGGGCACCTCGTAGTATTTGATTTCCACTTTGCCAGCACAGTGGTTATACGTTGATGAATGGCACAAAACATTAGTGTATAGTAGAGACTTCAAATATGGATCAGTGCTGTTGATGAAATGTGACCATCGTGCAACAAGGAGCTTCACTGTTGCCTTCTTTGAGAAAACCACCTGTAAAGAGACCCAGAATTTTCATGTAAATGAGTAAATCCATGCAGATAGCTCAACTGGTAAAACACTAAAACCGCAAAAGCATGGGACACAGAAGAAGCAGACGAGCAGTAATCGCATCAAAAACAAAATGACATACATGATACATGTTACCGCCTCTGTTACTCATTTTAAGCCACATTGGATTAGGGATCATTATTAAGGAGTTTAAATTTTATACTATACCAATGCTTTTTTCTATAAATCCTTATGTTAAGGTAATAAAATATAAGAAAGTTAAATTTCAACTTCATACGAAAATCTAATATGTGACCTATTATTTTGGACAACGTAAAAAGAATTGTGGCATTTATATTTCTGGACAGATTGTACTACATTTTTAAGTAGAGCTATCAGCTATGTTCCCTCGTAAAAAAGATTCACATAGCTTAATAAGGATGGTCTAAATTGAGAGCGGGGGATAGAGGGGATGGGGAAGTAAGTCATTACCATTCATTATTAAATACATCATGGAATTTGAAGAATAGCAAACATGATACTCTGTATAGCAACTAATTATGCTTCCCTAAGAAGTGCACAGCTTTAGTTTGTGCTAAATTGAACCGAAAAAGAAATAATCAAATAATGACTCCAAGGTAAACCTTCACCATAAACTTGTTCAAAGTTCAAGCATTAACCAGAAAATACCTCTGATATAGCAGAAGACAGCGATGACCAGTAAACAGTTTGTTTTGCATATTGAGATTGGCCGAGCCAATCCATCGTACTGATCCTAASAACAGCTCCAGWTCCTACAGATGTTATTGTATCCAACCATCCTTGTTCATCTGTCTGAAATTTGTCGAAGGAGAGCTACACCACAAAACCATATTTTTAAGTTACCCAACAGAAACAAATATGATGCAAGGAATTAWGGATGCACTAATTTTAATGCAAATACTCAAAAAGAGATGTGATGCATCAAAACAAACACAAGCAGCTACAGCAGAGCAGAGCAGCTATACCAAATGGTTTTGTATTTATTTTCTWCAAAATTGTAGAGGCGGGTAGGTCCTTTTTACTTCAATTAATGAGGTGACTTGATATATTAGCTTATCTTCTATCCAAAATTTACACTGTACCACAAAGTCCACAATCTGTAAGCCTACAGAAGATATCAAATTACCACAAAGAGGGAGAGAGAAAGGGAAAAGAACATTTATTTAAGGTTGACTTATATATATAATATTTTGAGTTCAACTTCCTTGGCAGGTATGTGATCCCAATGATAAAGGGAGTGGGAACTAGGAAGGAAGAAAATCTCAAGAGCAAGGCTGAAAGCCTGAAACTTTACATCTCTGACGAGTATTTTGAAGCAAGTAAACTTAATTTACAGGCAACAAAGTTTCAACCTAACAGAATTACCTCAGGAGGAGCGAAAGAGAGATAACTGGAGGAGCGCTGAGGGGTTGAACTGTTGCTGTATCCAGGAGTCTGAATGGGTAGCTGAAACATATAAGGGTCCGATAACGAAGGATACCCAGCTACATGCTTAACCTTGACATAGTCATGATGAAGAGGAGACCTGCAACATCACCATCATCAATATTTTGGGATGTTGGATACCCTCCTTGATTGGGGAGCATTGAAGAAGCAAATTAGAGTAAAGCCTTAACATTTAGAAGTAAATGTATTTCTAGCAGTCAAGCTGTTCAAAATGCAGTAAATTTGGTTTCATACTTGCATCGTTCCTCGGGATCAACAAAATGTGACCAACAAGGAACTGTTCTATTAATCTGCCATTGTTGATCCCAAGTTGTTGTCGTATAAGCTGAAGCATTTAGTGATCCAAGCGTCCACAAATTGTTATAGTAAACCTCAACCTTCTTGGCAATTGTCGGACAGTCAGCAAGATAGATGCCAGCTTCTTTCACCTAATAAGATTTAGAAACACTGCAAATGTTAACTTCCAATTATAGGCAAAAGGAGTATGAATCTGAAAGATGTGAAGGTGGAGCAGTGGAGCGTACATAAAAGCAGGAACTACAACTATTAGGAAATACCTGAGTTAAAGATTTCCAGTCATTGTTTGCAGATCCAATGTATACGTCACGTTCATCTGATATCCAAACTTTAGCATGGACTACACCAGATCCCCACCATTTGCTTAGTAACAGTGTGACATTCTCAACATTTGATCTTCCTGCTGCAAGGTCAGATGGCTCTCTGGTATAATCAGGATATACACCTGAGTGCTGCAGAAACCTATAATCAGTAGCACAAAGCCAGGTTTAGCTATAAGTGAGTTACATTTAAAAACTGCATTATTRTTCAAGATTTAAGAAAAGTAAGAAAAAGAAAAAATTAAGATCTATACCTGACTTTGACATCACGATCAGTAGCATTTTCTATGGCTTTATAGACACTAAAACCTTCTTGAGCACCAAACTTTTTCATTTCTTCTTTTGAGTACCCATAATCCCCTGAAAGAGGATTATCAGGTCCTGCGACCAATTGCCAGTATTGCGCCATGATATCCAGCTTTWTAGTTGAATTACCAGCCAGCCAGCGGAAGACATCAGCTGACAAGGAGCATAAAAATTGTTGTGGTGAGAAAAATCAAGAATSAAATTGATCTTGACAATCCTTGTTCAATGCAACAAATTAAAGAGTTAGAGGGTTACAAAGCTCATGAGTACTTGAACTTCGAAAAGAATTGTATGTCAGGTGTATATAGCTACAATGGGTTTTGAAGCCTMGGAGACATKTATTCGCCACTTTCTAGGGATTGCACTGCACTTAGAAACTACAGAAGTTCACACAATCAAATATCAACAAACCAAAGACATCAAGATATTACTAATCCTCAATCTTGGATCCAAAGTTTTATAAAGTTCGCAATAACTTATTAAGGCACACTCTCGGAGTATGCTACTCGGACTCTTCATTTTGCCTCAAGTACCCGTGTCGGATCCTTGACACTTGGACATAGGTACGACAATTGGACACATCAATTTGAGCTAAAATCTTGAATTTTTTTAAAAGATTAGCCAAGTCGGACACTTGGACACGTACCCATGTCAGATATGGGTACACGAGTCTGAGTAACATAGCTCTCAGACTAATTTAGGAACTAATACAAGGCACAATTGTGGACTAACTTGATAAAACTGGGAAGAAAACGATGCAGTTGTACCCCATTCCATACTTCCATGGGACACAACATATGGCCTTCCAAACATCAAACATTGTTAACCACCCCAACCAAGAACATCAACATTTTCCTACTCACTTCACATACTGGACTACAGGCTTCTTCGGAAAACTTCTACTCCGTAGTCCATATAGGATATGGATTTAAAAAGGACATATTGTGGCAAATTGGAGAATATTTGCAACTTTACTTCATATTTAAAGAAAAGTCACAAACTTGGCACTATATATCCCTCTTAAATTCATATCCTATATGGACTAGATAATCCTCGGCTAATCGGCTTCACCGGTCTTATCCTACCCAACTTCATTACCCTTAGAAGTAACCTTAAAATGATATACCACTACCTCATGATTTCATAAACTCAAAAACAGTGCTTCTTTAGTTCTTTTGTCCCCCTTAGTGGCCCTTTGCAAAAGCATTCGGCCCTTACTCCTACAAATTGACCTTTGCAAAAGCATTCGAGCTCATTAAGTCAAACTCCTATATTACCATTTCATCAATCAAAATATTACTAAGTAGTTTTCATTTTTAAATCCCCATATCACTAATAAGATTGACATTAATCACATTACCAAAATTGAAATACTACATCAGGAATCGAAAAGCAATACAGAAATATGAACAAAAWCAGTTAGAAATTAAAATTTAKAAAAAAAAWTTACCAGTAGCAAGAACACCAGGAACAAGAGACAGTTGAGGCATGTCGGTGGGAATTGATTGAACCAGCCATGCTTTGCACTCTTCCTTCTTCGATGAGGAGAGAGAAAATGAAGCAAACAACAAAATCCCAACTAAAATCACTGCTAAAAATTTCATCTTTTTCAAATTGAACTTATGCCCAGCTCATAATAGTTGATTATCTCTTCTGGGTTAATCACAGAATCACTGGAATTCGAGATCAAAATTCAAAATGAAAGAGCTTAAATTAATTGATGAGAAGGTACTGTGGGAGTGATAAATTTAAAAATTAAACAGTTTTTGTTATAAAAAAATGGATAAAGAAACTTGGAATATTCGTTAGAAATTAATGACGAGAATCACTGAAAAATCTCAAACTACACCAAATAAGTTGACTTTGTAGTTGAAGAAACTACCAATTTTCCCGGGTTTTTTTACTGCTCTGGAATTCTGGTTGGATTTTTGACTTTGAGTCTTTGGAAAAGCTAAATTGAATTACTCGTAAAACGATTGAGCGTACCAAAAAATATGAAAAACAGCTTCTCTATAACAAATTAAACGTAATAATTAATGGATACAATTTTTACTTTTAATTGAGATAAAAAAAATTAAAAATAATATTATAAAAAAACTACAAGCTAAATAGAATCCAAACCCTAAATTATTAATTGTATATTTTTTTATGTATAGGTGATAAATTACTATAATGAAAATTCAATATTGTGTTTAGTTTTTTAGTGATAAAATCTATATTATTAAAAAGAAGAGAAAGTTAATGAGATGCCCGACTCCCAATGAAGCAATTCTGTGCAATCTTGCTAAAAAGGTGCATCCACATTCAATCCCGCTAAAAACACAATTCAAAAAAAAAATATAACTACCATTTGAGAAATTTTATGGCTCTAACCTAAATAATAAACTGAAAAATTAAAAATAACTACATCCCTTAAAAAAATAACTGCATGGATAAAAAAAATTACTCTTTTGTTTTTTTTGTTTATGATAAAGATTTTGATTTTATTTTTACAATTTATGAAAATACACCAACTCATCAATTATATACGAATCAGTAGGTTGATTAAGACTATACAAAAAATTAAGTGCATGCAACTCTTTAATTGTAAAGTGATAAGTTTATAAAATATATTACAGAGTACAAGTATATATACTCTTGATACGATGCAAAATTAACCGGCAAATTCTAGTATCAATTAATGGATACGATCATACGAAGTAATTCAATTGGATTCATCCCATTTCCTTCACCCAAAGTCAAATGAGTGTTTTGCGAAAAGTGATTGAATAACCCTAAATGATTCCTSCTAATGAAGCATGAGCTCTGAAAAGTTCAATAAAGGACGAAAGGTGAATGTTCTCAAAAATTACCATAATGGCCTCACACTTTTCCCTTATTGACGAGACAATCTCATTCTAAACACTCTCAAATTACTTTTTACTTTCTCACTACTTTTCTCACTCTTAGATGGTCTCGAAAAAAAACTTGAGTCCTCTAACATTGTTCCTTTTGCAAGTTTACTAACATCATTCGTGTGACACATACAAAAAAATAACGATTCTCATGTGATAGGAAGAGATATCGCAGTATTAATCTAGTATTAGACAACGTCACTGAAACCTAAAACATACGGACACGAGTACATAAGTCCAAAAGACTTTGCTAAACATCTACCACAACAAGGTGTACAACAACCAACTGCCCGTTTGTTAGATTAAAATTATTGAGCCGAAAAACAAGTATAGAAAACCATCAATGACCACATGAATTGAACCTATATGTTACATCCAACCAGTTTAGGAAATGTGTTAAAGTTATTCATGAAAAATTCAAACTCTTAACCTTTAAAAAACTGGATTGCTACAAACAAAAGTCCATTTACTCGTAGAATCTAATCCGATATTAATACGTTAACTCCCCATACTACCCTCCACTCAACAATCTCTCACTAAACTTCCAGCCAATTCCCTCCTTACAACACCACGTTGGGACCACCAACGATTGTCAATCGACCGTTCTAGTGCATTGCCCGTCGGAAATTTCACCGAAACAACATCGGAGTAGTCTTCGGAATCTAAACCGGAACACTATTCGGAGTAGTCGGCAGTAGGACAAAAATTATATGGCCAACGACAATGGAGGTAAACATCCCTTTAACGCTTAGTGAATTAGCAATAGACCATGGTGGACGCCTTCACCAAAACCACCCAGAACCATGGTCTGGGCTGGCAGAGCGCCAAGGACCATGACCTGGACGCCTCTGGTATAGGCGACCAGTCCATGGTCCTGGCGCCCTTCTGCCAGGCGCCCCCAGACCATGGTTCTGTTTTTGGTAGGCGTCCACCAATTGAAGTCCAATTTTTTGAAAATTCAAATTTTGGCGGTTTTTTATATATTTTTAAAATTTAGAATTTTAAACTTATAATATTAAATCCAATAAATTTTTCGCGGGTTATGTATGTAGTCCCTACACGCGATATGTCGGAAGGCACGGATCCACTCTCGAATTTCACGTCGATCGATGAATTAGTTCCGTGATGAAGCCATTGATTGGGCGTTTAAAACTAGGCTATATCGTTTAGGCTTCTTCTTAGAGTTGATTGACACTGTGAAAACACGTAATGCAGTTGACATCTACCTTCGTTCGTACCGTTGGAAGCCGAAAGGCCCCGAGAATGAGACAGCTCAGCTATGACATACAAAAAGAAAAGGTGTTTGGATTACATTTAAAATTTGATAAAGTCACCATCGAGGAGCTGGTGAGTGTGGTTGGTCAAGACAATGACCTGATCGTGCCAAAGCACAACCAGGATTGAATGGTGTATCGGAGGTCACCGACAGGCCTCCGGTCGATTACTCCCTCCCGTAAAAATGATCAGTGTGACTCATGACCGATGTGCGAAGTTAAACCTGCGTCCAATTCTGAGATCTATTAAGCTCAATTTCCCATGGTTAAACCTAACAAGAGGCACATTAAACAACTGCAGAGATGGGTTGAATCGGCAGTGGAAGAGCATGGGTGTCAGAATCCGCTCAACGGTTTACTCGCACTAGCAGCCACAAGGATAGTACCTGTTCTGCGCTTGATTCTGATGAGACTGGTTGTGTTTAACTCGTACTTGTGGCTCATCGGGAACCGCGTTTAACACATCCTTCGCACATATCCCCATGTGAGTACTCTTGGATTCAACGTACAAGGAACTAACTAGGTACAATATCCTTCTGGTGGAGTTATAGGAGTGACTCCGACAAACAAGAACTTTTTTGATCGGGTTGGGCACTTGTTGGAAGAACGAAAGCAGAGGCTGACTAACAGGTGTAATAACTAATTTTTAGATACGCGACACTTAATTTAAGGAAATGATGATAGAATTTAAAAAAATTTTTTAACATTGAAATTGGATTTCAGCGAGTGTTCTCGAGATTGTGCCAACCTTGATTGGGGAACTGGTAAAACCAAAATTGCAAATTGTGACTGATCCGGAGAGCTGCTTTGTCACCCATATCTAGTGAGATATTTCCCGATTCCGGCCCCACTTGCTTCTGCAATGGACATTTATAAACGTGATTGTTGAGGGTGTGTTCCGAGAAGGAAAAAGAAAGCGCAAAGCTGGGAAATGGCCACCAAAATTGGGAGAGGATCGGGTCGTAGTTTACTCCACTCTGAACAGAGAGAGGGAGTACGATGGAGAAACGAAGACACAACTCTTAAGTAAGTGCGTATTGGGTTGAACCCCAAAGGGAACTATTAGGCAAGCTCTTGCTATCTGAGGCAGGGGTCATCGAAGATTGGGGAGTACCTCGGACAGAACTTGGCATGCCAGCATAAGAAAAGTCGTGGAAAAGCGTGGACGTAAACACGGTTCGTCATTCCCGGGAACGACGACCAACCTGCCGCACCGAGAAAGTCAACACTCTACTAAAAAACTGGATCCAAAGGCTCTACTTCTGCCGCAGGACACATTGTTCTGAGCACATTGCACGCCGCAATTTGAGAGTCAAAATCATCGAGATTAAGAACTCTCTTGAGCTTGTAGGCGCACGCATGATACTAAAAATTTACGGAATTTCTTTACTTTTTGCAACTTACAAGTAAAAGCATGGTGTCGAACTCATTGTATTACACGATGGCGGAAAGAGAATTGTCAAGCTAGCCGAATGGTGATATTACAATGTGGAGAAAGTGCGATTGTTGGTATGCCAAACTCACGCCATACCGTTGTGCTTTTCCATCGATTGTCTATGGTATGAGGATTCGAGAAACGTCTGTGTACTTGGTTCGAGATCGACGCCTTCTGGACGACATTGATTATTGGGGATGGAGTGACATAACCAGCATTGCGAGGAAGAGCCGAAACAAGATTCACAGTTTTTATGGAGTTAGTGGATGAAGGTTCGAGCTAGTTGATCCGGCTGTAAGGAGGTTTGATCTCCCGTTTGATCATGGTCAGCTTCACCCACACTTTGTGGAATCGGGAAATTCCAATACGATGAACCAGTTCCGAACGTGAAATTCTCGGGTGCACCAAGAAGGTCTCGGGCTACACAGACGATACCTCCGGTTGGAGTTCGTTGGTCGTCGTAGTAGACGTTCGACGGGTCGTACACAGGACTTGATCCGTCGCAAAAATGGTACAAGTTTCAGGTACTTCTTGTTTTTTTAATTAATTTTGTTTTTTAATTATTTTGTTTTTTTAATTATTGTGGTTTTTTTAATTATTTTTGTTTGTTTAAATATTTTTGTTTGGAAAATTTTAAAATTGTTGTTGATTACGGTAGCCACATCTACTTTCCCGTTACGTCGAAAGAACCAGGCGTCATTCTTCCGTATCTCGAAGATGGCTGAAGTTACGCAGGTACGGGAATGTGGTTTCGTTTGTGTTGCCTTGATGCCATTCATCATGATTCAGGAGAGGTGGGATTTCGTTTAAGGCGAGCAACAGCTAATGAAATTGGGACGTAGGCGTTTATGGGCAAATCTATGGTATTGATCCACGTTATGCAAGCCATTGACCGAATCAATTGGGAAGTCGCGTGCATGCGGTCCAGGCCATCCAAATGGAGTAGGAGCAGACCTATTCACCCGATGCCAAATCAATACAAATGTACTATCATGATGTTTTTCGTTAAACCCAGTAAATGCTGATCCAAACTACTCGGTAACGTTCTGCCTTTGAGTACTGTGGTGGTAGGAAACATAGGCCTACTATGGAGTTAGTCATAGCGGCACCTCGGTACTTCCGACATTACTACGGCACACAGCAACATGGGTTTCCCAGTTCCACCTATCTCTTCCTTGTGTGGAAATCTTCATGATGCAACAGTAATGTTGGTAGGGAAATTGGTATTGCTTCTAAGAAATTTAAGCAAACGCAGACAAATTAAAGATGATTTATTAAAAACAAAAACAGTAAACATTAAACAAAACATAACCGATCTAGTCCAGCAGTCAACAAGTCTATCTTGGGCCTCAATTCCGCGAGACGAAGCTCGTCCTATGCCCTTGGCTCACCTAGACACATTCCACATACATAGCATGCGATAAGTACCAGAAATTCCAACAATTAAGTTCTGTCTCTATGAGGCTAAACAATCGGAATGTACGCGTATATTCCAGTGCCTGTTAGTAAGTAAACACCGGCCTATCAGAGTCTCAGCACCGACTAAGCCATGCTAACTGACGGTACAAGTAGGCTAGAAGGGCCGACCCACCGAAACCCCGACTGCAGTAGCAATCTGATCTGCAAGCATGAAATCATGTTTCTGCATCCTCGACGAACTCCTTATCACAGTTGAATAGGAGACCACCACACTAAAAAGACAACATGGCACACCTGCGTATCCTCGTCACGAATCCACCTTACGAACACGTGCGTCAAAATAGTCCTTACAACGAACTTGCAAGTGTTCGTCATATCTGTCCGGTCAGACTAGTCGTGTTAAGAAGCTGAGAGAATGAGAAGATGTCCACTGCTCCGCTAATGTTAGAGCCTTCGAGCCGTCCAACACTTTCACCACAGGAGAACCTTCAGTGTTGAAGGCCGAGGATCTGATACACATCATGAAGCATAATAGTCATCTCACAAACGACAAGTAGGTGGACATAGCTGTTTGTCTCAGGATTGCCAATCTGCTCCAACCCAAAAGCCTTATGAGCGGCCATAGTCAAGAGATTCAAAAAAATGACACAAAAAGGGGAAACTTCAGGCCAAAGCCCAGACTCGCCGAATAAGCTGCTGTGCATTGTAATTACTCAAATTTCGCATCCAAATTCTTCTCAGCTCGTTGCCCAGGATATGTACTTGTTATACACCTCAAACACCTTCGGAGACTGCCATTCCAAATCTCGAGCGCAAACATGGACCGCCGATGAATGGAATCAAACTGGATGTCAATTAGGACCACCGGAACCGGACCTAGCAGTGACCGCCATCGTTACCCTTCGCAACCCTTTGCATTTCTTTCGAGCCTTTGTGTTTCGAGAGCTGCTTCCCCAGCAACAAAATCGGCCTTTAGCACCCTGAGACACCCGCCCACTGACCATCGGTATCCGGTCTCACACTGACGCTCAATTTCAGCTTCGAAGGCTGATCAGCGTCGGTCCTCCGCATCATCATCAGCTAATGGTCGGCGTCATCATCGTGGAACTCCTGATTGCACTGCCTTGACCCTCGTCGTGACTGGAACATATGCAACTTCGTCGCACATCTCGGACCTGGCCGTGTCCCTCCGTACGGATGCAGGATACGCCACGGCGAACGCAAAGCCGTGGTGACCAGAGTCATCCTCCACGGTTGACGCCTTAAACAGTCCTTTCGCCAACACCGTCGCCTGAGACGAAGGCTGAATTGTAAAAAAAAACAAGTTTAAATACAAAAGAAATCTGGCTAATTTCTCAATTTGGTTAAACATTTAAAAACCTTAAGATATAATAATTAATATTATTAAAAATTCTAGCATACTTTCATCTAATCTAATTCAAAATTTTATTACCAATTGATTAAACTTAAAAGATTATAAATATAGTAACAAATTAACACCAACAAATATGGTAATATTTAAAATTATCATTTATAAATTTATCATAAATTTTTCACTATAACTTTCAATTAAATATCATATTATTATCATAATTCAATTAAAACGTAACATAATTATCCATAATATTATAAATTAAACTAAGGATTTTAAAATAAATAACCTCAATTAAATAATTTTAATTTAGAAAAATTTATAAAATGATAACATAGATTTAAAAACATTGTACAAAATTTATTTAAGCATGCAAATTTCTAAAAAAAGATTGTATATTCCCCAACATGAATTAAGCATTGCAAATTAAATAAATAAAATATAAAGCATTCAAATAATAAATTTAAAAACAAAACATGCAATTTAATAAATAAATAAATAAATAACATTACAAAACATGCTAATTAAAATAATAACATACAAAATATGTAAATTAAAATAAAAAATAAATAACATACAAAACATGCAAATTCCAAGTATAAATAAATAAACATGAATTAGCATGAAAAAACAAAAAAAAAAATCAAAATGAATTAAGCATGAAAATTTATTAAAATATTAATTTAATTAAACAAATAATAATTATTATTTTTAAAAAAAAAAAAATAAAAAATAAAAAAATTAAAAATTACATTGTTGCGACGTCGGGTTGGAAATCCAACCCACAACCCTTGTTATGTCAGCCGCTCAAGAAGGCCGGTTTAGTCTTATGGGGTGCTTTGGGCGCCTTCTCTCAGCGCGTCCCCAGCCAGGTCTCACACGCCTGAGCCTAATGGCGGTCTTTGGATTACTTCTATGGCTGGGACTTTCGTCCCTAGAGAGCAGCTGTCCGCACTTTCCAACCCAACCCACGGCCTCAGTTTAGCTGTCGCAAACATACAATACAATGCCGTTCTACATTTAAAAAAAAAAATTGTCAGAGTACCTGCTCACACTACATGCACGCGCCTCACTGACCTTGTGACAGTCCAAATGACTTCGGCGGGGGTGTTGACCTGGGGGATCGCTGTGGACGCTTGCCTTCTTCCAATGGAATGCGGTTCGCCATTCACCAACGGACTCCTGTCGAACTTTCCGCCGTGGGGGAATCTTAGACGTTTGTGATGCCATTGTTTGGTTGGTATGAGCTACGGCATGCCCAATTTCGGTTGTGCATGAACTCAACGTAGGTGATTGAAAATAGGACTCACATTTACTCATCTAGAAAGATTATAAAAGGGTTACAAGGAAAAGCAGAAGTTCTCATTAGATAATATGGTACTCTTTATTCCAGAGAAACTCTGGAACTTATTCTCACCATTCATACAAGCTTCTGGGAACACATTTTTTGTCAACTAACTGAACCGCCTCCCAGTAGCTAAAGACTGACCAAATCTACAACCACATTTGGAAATGATGTTGGGTTTTCAAGAACTTACTCGGGCGAAAACACTTAACTACCTCACATCCCAAGGACTCGACATCCAGACTACACCATTTTCAACCCCATTTGTTATCAACAACACCACCCACATAAACTACTTCACCCTCAATTTCATCAAAAGAACACCAACCAATAAAGAAATAACCATCAACCACGGACATTTTCCACCAAAAAAACAAGAAAATAACACATAATTCAAACTCAAGTTATTGAACAACAACAAAAAATAAAGCATGTGAAAACGGTACATAATCAACAACCATTATACCAAGGCAAGATCAAAAGTTTCAAAAACAAAGAAAATTTAAAATTAGGGGTTCCAACCACAACCAACAAATCAGTACCAAGTTCCAAATTTAGAGTCGGATGGGGTTTTCCAATTTTAAAGCAGAGTACACAAACATGTAAAAATAGAAGAAAAGAAAAATGAAGTGGGGGGGGGTAACTTACAAACTTTGCCATTTTGGTTTGATCCGTATTCGAACACAACGGACTTTTCCCAACTCTCGTAAGAGCCTGCCATTACACGCAGTGTGATGCATGCACCCATGCTCAAGTTTAAAAACGGAAAAAAAACCAAAGAAGATTACAGAGGAAGTTAAGATGAGAAGAAGGGAGAATTGGGAGGAAGAAGAGGATGATGAAAGTGAAAGGAAAGCGAGTTGAGAGTGATGAGTAAGTCAGAATGTGAGAGAGAGAGAGAGAAGAAAGTGAAGAAATTGAAAATCGGTAGAAAAGAAATGAATTGTGAGGGAGTTGGGTACGGTGTAGAGTAATAATGTGGTCGGTCTGGCAATTTGGGCATTTCACATAAAACAAGAGATGGTAAGTCGTAAACCAGGATTAAGTGACATTTCCAGCACCGGGAGATTAGTGGTTTTAAGCCCAGAAAACCAGATTAGGTCGTGGTTCACAAGAGATTTCAATAAAAAGTAGGTTAGTTCTTTGTTTTTTTTTTTAAAAAAAGTGGGGTAGTTGTTGCAAGTTTTGGACAAAAAATGGGTAGTTGTTGACAAAATTTTCCTTAATTATTATCCTAACAGATTAGTTTGAAAAATAAGCACAAATGAGGAACATCAACAACCTTATATTATACTCCGTAGTAAAATAAGTTGTGGTTTGGTCTATACTAATAATATTTTTATTTCCTTTTTTATTTCCTAACGTTTTACCTAACTTAGTTTTATTTTCTTTTTTATTTTACACCCTCATACCCCATCTAAATTAGCTGATCTATACAAATTCCTCTCAACATTTCCAAACCCCTTCCAACTTTCAACCTTCAAATATCTCCAAACAATGAGTTTACCACTCCCACCTACAAACCCATCTACCAGAGGCGGAGCTAGGATTTGAAACGGGGGGGTGCAAATTTAAAAGCTTTCAAATTCATACAAATCGACGGGTAAAAAAAATACACCAATAATAACAATTGTTTAATACATTAAGTCTAACATTTTCAATGCCAAATTAATATAGTCTTACAATTACAATACAAAGAAAATAAGAAAAAATAAAACAATAAATTACAAAATTCTTCGTGGTCTTCATTTTTAGAAAAGCGCGAATGATTTTATATTGATAAACATAATATCAACTAATATTTTATAATTTTATCATCAATCAATTAGTGGATTACCTCATCTATTCTTCTCAATTTAATAAATTCTAGCATTAAATCTACTAAAAGTTACTAACTTCAAACTATTCAAGTAATCAAACTTATTAAAGTTATTCAATTATTCAATAATTCAACAACAAACCAAATTTAATATTTCAATATTCAACAAACTAAAAAAATAAACATTTCAAAAATTTTCAATTTTTCCAAATTTCCAATTAAAGCATAAATCATTGACTAAATAAGAATATACAATAACACAAATACAATCAAACAATCAATGAAGTTCAAAACAATCATGAAATCATTTTTTTTTGTCTGTTTTTTCTCCCAAAAAATGAGGGCGGTGCCACTGCCCCCCTTGCCTCCCCCCTCCCTCCGCCTCTGCCATCTATAAACCCCTTTATTGCTATTGACCCTTAATATTAAATTATAGTAACATTTGGCGTTAGTTGGAATTGCTCCAAGGAGAGTACCATTCATTAGGTAGAGAGTTAAAGATACGATTTAGAAATAAAAAGGCATACCTTAAAACCTCGACTAAACTTTAGGAACATAACTTAGAACTATATTTTTTTTGTGAAATATTGGTCATATACTTCGTTTTATATCAAATAAAATGATACTAGTTGGACATTTTTATTTGGGTGCTTAATAATTGTTACCTTTTTTTTATTTTTAATAATAAGAAT
>SNQN01000898.1:91481-115893 GCA_008642245.1 Bassia scoparia
TTATTTTGATATAAAAGAAAGTATATTTGACCAATATTTCAAAAAAAAATAGTTTTTCTAAGTTATGTTCCTAAGTTAGTCGAGCTTTTAAGGTATGCCTTTTTAAATTTCTAAGTCGTACCCTTCAACTCTCTACCATTAATGAATGGTACTCTCCTTGGGAATTCCAACTAACCCAAAGTTAACTATAAATTTATTATATAAAGGCAATAGCAATAAGGGGTTTGTAGGTGTGGTGTAAGGTTTGAAAAACAAACCTCTTATTGTTGGAGATATTTGAGGGGTTTGAAAGTTGGAAAGGGTTTGAAATGTTGAGAGGGGTTTATAAAGATGAGCTGGAATTTAGGTGGGATATGAGGTGTAAAATAAAAAAGAGAAATAAAATAAAGTTAGGTAAAAGTTAGAAAATAAAAAGGGAAATAAAATATTGGGCCCACCAACAAATCCTTAAACGGATTGAACTATTGTTGGTGAGAGGTTTGTTATTGGAGGGGTTTGTGTGATATTGTAGTGGCAAGAGTTCAAACCTCTTATTGTGGATGCCCTAAAAAATGATAAAAGGTAAGGAAATGGTATGAGAAAGAAATGCTAGTCAGTGTAACCCCTTTAACCAAAACTCTAGTGACGAAATTACGCTGTCAATTTACTTTTAAACACCTAATGAAAGTGCATTTTAGTCTTTTAAAAGTTTTAGTATTGCTAAGCAGTTGAGTGCACGTTTTTTTAAAAATTTATAAAGGCATAGGTATACCTTAGAATCTCTACTACCTTAGTTATAACTTAGAAAGCCCAAAAAAGTAAAAATACCAATAATAAAAAATCAACCTATTTACAAGTTACAAGTTACAACCTTGCAATGTTAATTGCAAGTGTCTAAGTGCACACCTCTCACGACTTTAAGTAATAACCAGTTAACAATTGAACATGCAAATATTATTGTATAACCACACTTATTTTACTATAATATAAGGTTTGTTGATGTTCGTGGTTTGTGCTTATTTTTCAAACTAACCTGTTAGGATATAATTAATCATGTAACTATAAGATAAGGTTTGTTGATGTTGTTTGTGCTTCCGCTTAGTGTCTTCAATGTTGCAAGTTCTTTGGTGTGTCATGTTTGGTGCTTTTGTGCAGCAGTTCAGCCCTAGCGTTCATTGTTATAATAAGGTACACATGAAGTGGGTGATGTTTGATAGGCTTAGTGTTCCAACTTTGACCGATAAACAATGGTAGTGGTAGGACGGAAAAATGAGCATTATTTCTATTGTTGATCAAATGGTAAATTTTACGAGACCTGATAAATCTAGCACAACTAGACACAAAGCGCGGCTACTGTTTGACACTGTTCATCCACTGTTCATCCACTGTTCATTTGTAAAAAAAAAAAAAAAAAAAAAAATTATTCAATCTTAACATTGTCTTACGAGTTTGTCATATTGTCCAACTATATACCAAACATTGTCTCAACGTAAGCTAACATTGTCCGACAATCTTAGTTGCATTCACCAAACTTTAACCCGCGTTTTGTCTCTAGCCGCGCTTGCTCTTTACTTRCTCAAATTTTACATTACCATACAACTCTAAGTCAAGCCCAAACTAGGCATGTCAAGATTGCATCTAACTATTTGATTCATTTTCAATTAGGACTTGCTTGATTTATTTTGATTGGGACTCATCAAACATTCTAACCTAACTAATTTAATTTATTATACACTGAGCAAAGCATTAACTTTTGCCAAAATCTAAAACGACAGAATAAGACATACTTGTAGGACCATCTTTCATCTTCATTCCTCCACTTGTGCATCATGAAAAGATCAATCTTTTCATCTCAACATCTATTGCAAATTAACGTATGAAAGAAGCACGTATCCATCATTGCTAAGATTGAACTTCTCTTCCATCACTTCTTGCTTTTCCTTTTTCCTAATTTAAGATTAAATATTAATTAACCAACAATATAATTAATTAGGACCAAGTAGGTGCAGCATAAAGGGCACTTACAACAGGAACAGATACATCTTTTGCACTTAGCCTCTTTGTTAGTAGATATATCACAACTACTTACCTGATTTTTTAGCTAAGTACAAAGAAAAAGAAGTTAATCTACTACTTTTTTTTACATTTACATATCATCAGATCCCTCCTTAATATATCCGTTCTAATAATCCACCCTAGTCCTTCCTCGTTTCGCTCAAGAGATGGAATGCCTCCTGTGTCTGGAACTCGAACCAGAGGACTTGGTATCCCTGGAACTAATGAAGTAGTTGGTGACTGAGACTCCCGCTTGTTTCTGAGCTCTTGCTCTCACCGTTCCCCTTTCCCATACCCCATAACTTATCAAATATTCTCTCGAATCGAGAGGAAGCAGCTGAGCCCCACTCGCGGCTGTTCTGCTACTGTTCTTCTTGATTCCATTTTGCCGTTTCTCTGATGCTCACTTTGTCCTCGATTTTCACTTTCTCCAACTGCTTCCTCACTGACTTGCAGCTTTGTAGAGTTCTTTGGTCCCATTCTCCTCTTCTTCATTCGGTGTAGAAGATGAAGTGTTGTTGGAAGTTCTATTGAGGTTGATTTGTAGTGGCCGACCGCATCTGCTCAAAGTACAAACTTGAACTACACTCGAAGAGGAAGCCTTCATTTGTGCTGCATGAAATGATGCATCCATAGTGAACTTCTTGACATCCATCAGCCACCACATCTGCTTCTTCTCTGCTTGGACAAGTGGATGTTCCTGTAAACACAAACGTGATAATTGAAAGTGTCGAAAAGAATCATTGAAGAATTATGGCTCACAAGTATTAGGACGTTTATAAAAGGATGATAACTGCAATGTGGAAATCCATCGTGAAAATGAAATCTATATCAACTGCATTACCAAATACATCAATAAATCATTGCAGTAAACATACCTTTAAGTACATATCAATAGCCCTATACAATCCATCGTGAATAGGTCTTGCTATGATCAGGTATCAATCTTGACAGTTCAATGAAGTTGATGGAGTCAAATTGGATCAGAAGCAATTTCGGCAAGATATGCATTTACCAATCCACAAACAGTTAACCAAGATCCACGGTTAGACTTAGCTCCGTCTCTCCCTTTTCATTGTTTTCATATATATTTAATTCCCAGCAGCTTTTTTCCTGCAGCACGTATCTTTTCACAATGCATAGAACCAGCTCCACATCATATATTGTAGTCTGAGGAGGTCTCGAAGGATTAAGAGGTCCTTCACAGATGCCTGGTCAGCTTCATACGTAATTCTCCCCACTAATTCTTCCCACGCTGAATCATACGGCTTCAACTAGAACTGCAACCTTTAATAGTTTGAAACAAGAAGCTACAAGAGCAACCAATGATTATCAGGCGGTAACAAGCATATGATTGTTTCCACCAAGGACTTATTTCTTTGGATATGATCATCAGAAATCAAAGCATCAATGGAATCTGGCAACCATCTGATGGCATAAAACTTTAGAGCTTCCCAATTACAGAACCATCCATTCTCCCCTTTGAACTTTACAGCAACCATAACTCGCTTATACATGTTAATATCTAATTTCACATATATCCTCCACCCACCAATCTTTGGGAACAGTATCAAGAGTCTCGTGCTCGGTGATTCTGTCTTGCATAGCCAGTTTTCTGTTGTGTGTGTAAGACCAAGTGATTTTTGTAGGGTCAACTGAGTTCTTAGACGCAATAGAGTCAATACATCTCCCATAATCTAGATCTTGGACCATGGTAGTAGAGATTTAGCAGTTTGAAGGACAATGATTGAATCTTTCCAAGTGCGGAAGATACTAGAATTGAGGAAAACCTCAATCTTGTATATCACGCATTACCTCGATCAACATCCTCATTCATTCCAAGGTACTCAGCAGCACAACGTGCAGCAACACATTATAAGCATTAAGAAGTAACAGTAACCCCCATAGCAGAATTTGCACATATATCAAAGGCTTTAGGTCCGCCAGGAAAATCAGCCAATTGAATTTCATCACTTTGTTCTTCATCGGCTTCTACTATAAGCTTTTGCAAGCAGCTGCTCTTTGACAGACAGAGGAAACTGTAGAAAAGTATAGCGCCATCACGTAAGAAGAAAACATTGATTAACTGGATAATTTCATAATTTAGCACACTTGGAATCATGAAAAGAAGATTTTAGTATCCAGTGCACAATATCCATGTATTTATATTGTAATAAACAGTCATCGAATAGGCAACAGAAAAGAAAGTGTCATTCAGGACACAGTGCTACTAGTAAATTAGATCCCTTAAACCATTCAAAAGTTGATGAAATCTTGGCCCAAAAATCTAGGACTGAAAGCAATAAGGCAGAACAACAAGATGTTAAATCTGAAGAGAGCAAGTGTCCGAAGCCAAAGAGACACGGTTTGAAGAAAAAAGCACAAGGAACGAGAATAACAAGAAAATCATATCATTCAATTTAATGACATTATTTTTAAGACAGAAATTATACCTTGTGAAGGTAAAACTTAACTTCACCAACAGTTACGACAACATCAGTAGCAAGATCAGAGGAGACGTATCTGCAACGACAGGTAATGAAGTTGAGTTAGCACTGGGAATTATACTACAGAGACCAACAAGCACTACACAAAGCCCCATCCTACTTTTCTCATTGTTAAATGAATTGTCTATAATCGATAGTTAGTCACTATAGTTGAGGCAAAAGAAGCCTCTAAAATTACTATTAAAAAAAAGGTAGAAAGCAGAGAACAGCAAGCAATGGTAAGTATTCTTCATTACAACTGAGACATCTCAAATATACAGTGTTCATTATTAGACATTTTATAACAAATATGGAACTTTAAYGCCATCGACAGAAATTCAGAAAGTTTCAGCAAGCAAGAATTTACTCGAGCTCAATTCACACTTCACCCTGGGATTGACTCAAAGGTTAAGAATTATAAAAACAAGTCGAATAAACTTGTTAAAGTGGGAAACAGTAAAAGTGTTGGGAAATAAGAGAGAAAAGGGAATATAAGTGGATAAAAAAAAGTGTTGGTACGTTACATGATGAAATGTGTAACTCATTTTGAATCAAAGAATCAAATTATTGATCATAGTCAAACGCATAAAAACTCAACGCTTTCTACATTCATAAATCTGAAGCAATGCCATGTTACTTGGGCAATCTAATCAGAGGAACCATTACTAGGATATAACACAAAAACATTATTGCAGCAACATGATAACAGTTGAGTTACTAAACCAGCACATCTTGCCTATGAGCTATGGCAAAACATTTCCTGTGCCCCATACGCCATAACGTACTGGCTGACATCTAGGTAACTTGKATAGTAGTGCAGGGCTGCAGGTTTACACACAACCTAATGACAGGGTAACTTGAGAAGGGGCCATCCCAATAATGTAGAGACTCAAATAATTACAGTACCAAGTCAATTCAATAATCCACATTTCACTTTTTTAAAAGGACCAAGATAATTTTGATTACAGTAATTTAAGATCACGAAAAATTTAATCTTAGAGAGTACTCCGTACTTCATAGGATGAATCTAGCAATGTTACTTTCACATTGCAGCAATAATACAGCAATAATCTGACAATGTTTTTGATTCAAGTCCACAAAAGTCAAACTCAAAGATGAAACATGGCCCATAGCTTGAGCAAGAGTTACCACAGATTAAAAGACATAAAAATGAGGTCGGACCTTTTGGCTCCAATCCCTATACATAGCCCTCATCCCCTCCTTCTAATGAGGCCAAAAAGACCATCCATCTCAATATCATTTAGACTAATACATAAACTTTACTATAAAAGGTAAACCATGATATTAAAAGAAACTTCATCTTTAGGTGCAGATGACGAAACAACGGGCTAACCTTGGCATACATCTTAGAATCTTGCAGGAATAATTGAAATTTTTGCATTCAAAATTGAAAGACACTTAATACTAAATCTCACACTTAAAGTTCAAAAACGAAACACAATACAAAGTACTCAGCAAATTTCATCCTTTTAAGCTGAGGATTAATAATCAAAAACTTTCATCCTTCTAAAGACCAATCTGGTTGGTGCATACTCATTGTATTTGAATCAAAAAGATGAAGTATATGGAATAAAGGTCAATAATTCACAATAGATAAAGAAACACAACACCATTAAAATCTCATACACATGGCATTATGTTAGAGGTGTTAGCACTTCAAACCCAACCAAATACAAATTCAGTGGGGAACATCAACAAAATCTAAGAATAATACAAAGAACAAACATTAGTGAGTCAGCATAAAAAGGATTGGGGTTGAAATCAAGTTATATTAGCAATGCCAGTACATTTGATTAGGTTTGGACCACCATTGAACATCAAGACAGTTTTAACTTCCATTAACTGGACCACTATCCTCAAAATTCACCAAATTAACCAAAAACTAAACATGCTTGAATCACCCCAAAATCCTCCTCATCTCTACATTTTTGAACAAAATCATACTAGGAGCAAAAAAAAAAAAACTGACATACCAATTTACATGCAAATACATACTGTTACCTCACACAACATCCAAATTACATAATCTATCTTTTAGTATGAATAAACTCACCTAAAGCTTCAATTGTCAGAAGACAACCCCCCCCCCCCCCTACCCCCAAAGTTGTGATCTGTTGGCTCAGTAACCAAAACAATTCTCAATAACATGATTTTTCTTTTATCAGTTGAGTATAAATGCACAGAATAAAACAGAATAACAAAGAAAACCATATATACTCAGATAAAGTTAATTACTTATAATAATCACTAAAATAACGAAATAATAATAATTGAATGGGAAGAAAAAAAGAAGAAAGGACCTGATAGTGCTACCATCAATTGAAAAGTATCAGGCTTTGAAACCAATTTCATGAACTTCATCTTCTTCCTCGAAGTTATACATTAACAAAGGCACAAGCTTGAATTTTCACCAATTGCTTAAAATTAACACAACCCCAAAATGTGTTACCCCCTCCTTGCAACAAATGAACAAATTTTTGCCAGAAAAATTCCTCAAAAACTCTAAAAATTCTACAAGGAACTACAAAAAGCAAAGAACAACCCCACAAATGATTCTCTCTCTAAAACATCACAAATGAGGAATAAATAAATAAATAATCCCTGTTTTTTCTTCTCTACTCAAAAAAGAACTCAACTTTTAACCCAGGAACAAGAAACAACAGGAAAACCCAACCAGCTTTTAACTCTAAAATCCGAATCAAAATCAAATCAAGTCAAAAAAATTCCAAACTTCTATCTTGACGAATTGGGTTAATAAAGATCATGTCCCTCAAGCCCATTTCAATATCAGACCACATACCACGTATGTAAACCTTAGCCGCCTTTGCCATTAATCCCCTCTTCTCCTTCCTCTGAAAACTTCAGAACTTGGTGGAAAATTTCTTTCTCTTGCCAAATCATGAAAAAAAAAATAAAAATTGATCTTTATATAAGTAATGTAGAATTTCAACCCTTATAAAGGACTAATATGAAACTGTGATTTTGATGATAAAAACATATGATAGAAATGAAAATGAAAAATTTTAGTTTATTTCTTTCCCTCTTAAAATAAACCGTTTTCCAGAAAATGAAAGAGAGAAAGTGTGCAGGAAAAAGAGTAGAGAGAGAGGCAGACCGGTATTTAAGAGGTTTAAAGAGGAGAGAGAGCTTTAGCTGCAGATAAAGCAGCCGTGAGGAATGACGTTTGCCCTTTGCTGGGTTCATTTACTAATGTTGCCTTGTTGGATTTTTGACGAGAAATTAAAAACATCCTGTTTTGCTTGTTTAGGGAGTGTGTCTTTCATTGTTATTTTTGACTTTTGGAAATAAGTGGAAAATATGGAAGTAAATTGTTGTTCTTTAGGTCATATAAATTAAAAAATAAAATTTAAAAAGTAAAACATTGATAATAACAAATTTTTGCAATTTTAACATTAAATTAAAATAAACATAAAAGCAAAGAATTCTATGATTAATGCGTATAGCATTTCTATGTTTAATAGGCAAAAGCGTAACAATGTCTGGAGATTGGATAACTATTATATAAACGAAATAAATGAAAGAATACATGGAGGACAAGACGATTTGATAGCATCAGATTAAATTTGTCGGTTCACCCTGTGCTAACTTGAAGGAAAAGTGAGTAATTAGATTTCAAGTCCGCGCAATTCAGTTATGTTGGAATAAATCAAATCTTCACAAATATAGTCAATCATTAAATATCACAATAATTGATAGACATTGAGATTAATATTAATAGTTTTGATGTATCATTATATTAACGAATACTCGAAATGTTCTTAACAAATACCTCTTTTTTAAATAATATGTCATGTTGGAATTTACGTGTTAATAGAGTAAGTACTATTTTGATTGATTAATAATGAATTGGATTGTGCACATAAGTCTGAGTTACTTGGGCATCTCGTATTGTAGCACCATTATCAATTGTCCAATTTTAGGAGTGAGTGGAAACTTAACGAGAATATGAGCTAAAAGGTTTTTTGGTAGTAAGAGATCATGATCATCATGATCCCATTAATACTTTATTGTGTGAGCTATTGATTGATTAACCTATTAAAGGAAAACACTAGCTACGATATCTTCAAATATTTATACTAAAATTTTATAGCTGTTCTCTCTTTCTCACTCTCTTCCGGGTATTAGTTATTTTAAATGACCTTTTCTCAAGTCATTGTTTCTATTTTGTTTGCTTTTATTTGCTTAGTCTCAATAGTTGAGAATTGCCAATTTTTTTGATTTGCCAATATTTGTTTTGATCTCTCACTTTGTTTAATTTAAATTTTATCGTTAGGGTCTTATATATTGGGAAGAGGGTGCTTATAGGGAAATAAGGCGCAGATTGGAAGGCATGACTGAAAAATGCTCAAATCGATATCATTGCTACGTCAAAAAGGGAGTATGAGTTATGTCCAAAGTTGCAAATTAAATTAGTTATGTTTTTTATTGTAAAAATTGTGATATTTTCTCTAAATTTTTGGTTTACATATCTATTTTTGATTTGTTGCAGATGTCGTATGGCTATTATTTATCCCGTAAAAAAGACTTATTTGTACTTATCTGAACTTATTGATACTAWTTTTGTGAGAGGGGAAAATAATAAGTATACTAATTTGAACTTATCATAACTTATATATCTGAACTTGTCTTTTTCAATAAGTATTGAAGATACATTGAAAAGAGCATAGTCAGATCTCTATGCATGAATAAAGATGCAAAAGGTGTATTTATTAGATTGATTTTTGTAGGTTTTTGTCCTTAACTCACAAATTATTTTCATTTTTAAACATAGAGTTATGGTATATATATATAGCCCTTAGGGTTGCATATAACTGATATAAGAAGTCAAAAAAGGAAGGTTGTCAAAAAAGTAAACATTTCTGACATCAAATTCTGTGAAATTTTAACATAAATCTATAAATACTTACCATTTTAAGCAAGAATTTAATGCTTATATGCGATCATTTTCCTTAAAAATATAATAGTGTTTCTAGGGCTACATATATAACATTGGAAACCTGGAAACTAATAATCTCACCTTTTGGTGGTCTACACTCAATAATCCGACATGAACGTAGTCACAAAATAATCCAACCTTGTACACCAATATTCACTCATGGCACATTTTGACCTATAACCTGTTAAACAAATCATTTTATTTATTTATTTATATTTTTCTTTTTCTGGGTAATACACTCCCTTGCACCTTTCCCCCTCACCACCACCCAAATCACTCGCACAACCCACCAAACTCGCTCGCCACCACCAAAAATGGATCACTTYCACAACCCACAATCTCCCTCATTCAAGATTTCGCAACCCTCAACCACCCAAAAAAATCGTTAAGATTTCAAATGYCGTTGGTGGTTMATTTCAAAAGTTAGATCTATGAATTTGCTCATTGATTTTGAGCAGCGGCGGTGGCCGATTATGGATTGCTTGATCAAAATGGATMTCTTGTGGATTGGTGGTTAATTGCGTGAGGAAATTGCTTGTGGTTACAAATGTGATGAGGGTAGTTGGTGGACAAATGACTGGGTGAGGTTGGTTGGTTGGAGCAGTTGTGTGGTTTGGTGGTAGAGGAGAAATGGGTGGGGGTTGGGAGAGTTGGTGCGTTGGTGTAGAGAAAATGTGGGTAGGTCGGTGTAGGTGGTTGTGCGGTGTTAGGGTCAATTGAGTAGATTTTATGTTTGCTTAAAGCCATTAACCTGTTTATGAGTAGGTGTGAAGAGAGAATATAGCAGGTGATAGAGTGACAAAATATATAGATGAAGATTAGTTGTACAGACGGTTAAAGATTTATTTTGTGAATGCACGTTCAGAATCCGAGAAGATTATTCTTGAGGTATCACAGACACACCCAAAAAGGAGAGACTATCAGTTGATTTCTATATTTCTCTATATACCATTACTCTTATGATTTGTTTCTCTACTTACGATTTTAAACAAAATCTATAATTTATTTGTAATAAGTTTTGTTGAACCCTTTCAGAATACTTTGTTTAATTTTCAGTACACATGTTATCATTCGTGGCATATCACACAATATGTTTGAGCGGATTCACACATTCAACCGATACATCCAGCGTATTGACTTAGCTACTTAACTGTTATTTCGTAATAGTTGAATTCTGACCAGAAATCTATTTGGACTGTTTATATCATCATTAACTATGTCATAAATAATTCAGTTAGCTATAACCCTATAGTTGTTCATTGATGTAATACAAAAATCAAAGAAGTCATAAATAAGTATTTCATAAATACCACGAAACTCTCTTCGCAAACCTTATAAAAACCAAACACAAAAAGTAACCACAATAAATAAGATTTATATCTCCGATCAAAATTTCTCTTTCTCTCCAAATCTCATTTTTCTCAAATCCTAAGGGCATGGTTGTGTTAGAGGAGATTAAGTGGTAGCGGATAGAGAATAAGGGAAGTATTAATGAACGAAACCATAAAAGCTTTGTTTAATACTATGTTGCGACCCCTTTACCGGAATCTTTTTCTGATATTTTCCATAAAACATTTATTATTGCTTGCACCTTTAGATTTGTTTAATCTCTGTCATTATGTACTATATTGACTCATCATTAGGAATCTGATTTTCTTTGGGTTTTGTTATGCCTGTTGTTAGAACGAGCATATGAAAATTACTAATGAATTAGGGATATGAAATAGGACCGGGGAACAGATAAAATACGAATATTAGGACAACTCACAATAAAGAAGATTTGTTCATGGGGGTTTGGTCAAGAGGATGAGGGAATTTACATGGGTATGAAGTGGTAAAATAAAAAGGAAGTAAAAGTATATATTGGGAATCCACATCTAATCAAACCCCTTTCAATAGTTTGAACTATCTGTGGTGAGAAAAGGGAATTGTTATAGGCAGTAGAGTATGCTTGTGTCATAGTGTAGGGTTGATTGTGCAGATAAAATCAACCTCTATGATAGAGATTTGAACTTTGGAGTGCCCTTAGTTCTATGTTTAAATTTCATCTTTTCTCTCCCTATGATGTATTCCCTTTAAAAAAATAATCGTTTGTTAATGTTTACTTATAATTAAAAAGTAAGTTCACTATAATTATAGACTAGTTTTTATGTGCAAGTTTGTGTGCACCATGCGTGCGTGCTTGTATATATGAAATTGTACCTCGATTCATAAAAAGTTGATTATTGGTATGTATCATAATAATAAAAATTTATAGCTGATTAGCAATACAATTTATTTGAATTGTAATTATCTTGTATATAATATTATGTCTTCAAAGTTCAAATTCAAAATAAAACCATTAATGTTTTAATACAATTTGAAAATAATTTCATTGTTTAATATTTTGACTAATTAACTCACATAATAATGCAATTTCTCATATTTAACCACATAATCACTAAATGGATATTTTAGGACATCAATTCATAATTTTTAAATTTCATTAAAGGTGTAAAAGTCTTTTAAGAGGGGGACACCATCTTCCTCCTTCCCTTATATAATAGAGATAAGTTTTCTCTTACAAAATAAACTAAAATAATTTCTTAAAAGTTCGATTAAGCCTTGTTGGTATATAAGTGTGTGAATAAGAACAGGTTATTGTTATCTTTTTTCAGTTCGATTTAATTCCTAATCTAATTTTCTTCTCTCATAAATATTATAGAAGTATAATCATTTCAGTTCGATTCAATTTTATTGTTTTCAATCGAAGTAAACGGGCCCTAACACATAAAATATAAAATAGTAAAAAGTAAAGTAGATATAGAGGTGGGAAACATTGATTCATGAAATTCCTTTATGGATCCACTACATAAACTAGTGCTAAACCAGTAATAGAAAGGAAGAGGGCGATAACTTGATAAGAGAAAGCAGAAGCACAATCAAGCACCACCCCCATGTCCTTTAATTTGATCGAGGGATAACATGATACATGAATGGTAAGATGATGATGATGATGTGATGCAATTGTTTGATTTAACAAGTAATAAGAGGTCAAATTGAATTGAATTGTAGCAATGAAAGTGTAGTAATATAATGGTCATTGAATGTAGTAAATTTTGCTGTCTTTTATGGTAGCTTGGTCCCAATGCACATTTAGTGCCCAATTGATTTGGCCATTGCAATAGCTTGTAGCTTTGCCTAACTTGCAATTTACTGTTGTGCACTCTACTCTATTAGGTTCTACTCCTACTACTGCCAGTCACCAACGAACGTACTTGCCATGTTCTAATTGAAATGTCTTATGTTATGCTGTGCATTCATGTCATGCCCTAAATGTCTAACCAAACATCAAGTTATTTTGTTAGTTCTTTTGAATTCACAAACATAGTAAATGAAGTTGATCAGCATGCATCATGTTCATTGTTAATTTCGTTTCATTTTTGCTCATTTTTAACAAAAATAAGTGTAGGCGTGGGTTGATACTGTCATACGTGACTCACCCAAATGACTTCTGCTAGGTTAAAATATTCGCTTCTATATAACGTTTCGTTCTCCTCATTAACTCCTATTTGTAAAGAATTAAAGAAACATCTTAGTTATTTGTCACACACCGTTAAGAAAGAATGTGCGTTCTTGAAAGCACAATAAGATTAGATACTAAATATAAACCATGACTATAATACCATCTGTAACATCTTACTAGTAGATATTGTTCCCTTATGACATAGTCTTCAAAGTTTTACTTCGATGTAATAATTTATTACTCTAGAGTTCTGTTTAACGTCCTTGATATGAATCATGATACCCACTCAAAAGGTCTATATTACTCTTGAGTTACTACTCCCCAAAGTAAATCTTTGCAAGTTAGGGCAAACAACAAAAGAGTTGAGATATATACCTCTTCTTGGTACCAACAAAAAATTGAGCATAACCCTGAATGAAGGACAAATAATGAATAAATTTAATTAATTGGTCTTATACAAATAACCAATGCGTTTTTTATACCATTTTTTTTTAAAAAAAAATTACAATTGGTGATATCTTGCAAGGTATCATATCACCTTAAAAAATTCGATTATTTTAACTTTGGTGGTAGTTTGTCAACAGTTATATATTGTATATTCTCATTTCTTATTCTTTAAATATAAAACGAACATGAAATGTCTTGATTAGGGCATATTATTTGCATGGTAAGAGCTGAAATAATCTTCGAGAGGATTTGACATGATCAATACATTGGAGCTCAAGATCACCCATTAAAAGAGTTGTCATTGTTGTGATAGTTGCTTGTGCTAAAAAAGTTAGGAAAAAAGCATAAATAAGACTTTACTTCAAGCAGATTGTCCCTAATTTGTGTGACTATGTCGCTCAGTCTCGCCGTTAGTGGGTTTACCAAACAAGGGTTGATAACGAGAGTTTCTTACCTTGCTATATCATGCCATTATGAAATGAAATATATGCATCAATTCAATGTAGTATTGTAATCTTTATACCGAGTACATTGTTATTCGTAAATTAATGGGAAAAATCAAGGAGTTAGATTGATATATTGAATAGTTATTGACAAGAAGAAGAGGAAAAGAAACTAGCAATTAGATTTTTCATCTTTTCTTAAATCGCAACATGAACCTAGAATCTACATTTTGTGAGTTGTACAGTGTTTAATGGTACGTGAAATGTACAAAAGTTTGGGGACTGGGAGACTAAGAGAGTAAATGAATACAATAGTAACTAGTTTGAGCTAAAAGCTAAATATAGTTAGTTTTTTCACGGTATATCGAACGACTTGATATATGATCGAATTGATGAAAGTAGAAATTGTGAATTCTCCCTTATTAATCAAAAATGGAGAATAAAATTTTCACCAAAGTTTCATTGATAAATTTACAAAACAACATAATACCATGCATATTGACTGCAACAAGCACTTAAGGTAAACTTATAGATTTACATACCATTATACAATAAATAATGGGTTTAAGAACAAGAAAAGCTAAATGTAGCCTAACTGATTATAAGAAGCTAAAAGTGGAAATAATATGTAATAATTAATCATTTATTACATCGATATAGTGTATTATTTTGTCTTGAATTTACAACTTATTTCCTTTTAATAATATATTATATCTTATATGTAACCCTAAGTGTATGTTAGCATAACCTAAAAAACAATTCCAAATCAAATTAGCTAGCCTATAGAAAACTCCGCTGATTTTCCTTTTTTAATCCATTTAAAATTTGATGTTATTCATAAGATCAGACAGAGAAGTTAATTTATTCTTATTATATTCCGTATTAAACATAATTATATAATCGGTGGGGTCTCATTGAATTCGCCCCAATGAGTATTTATTCAATCAATCATATAAATTTTAGTAATATGCGATTAAAGATAATATAGTCAAAATATTTTGACAAATGTGCAATGTCAAAGTGGCCAGAACAAATGGGAACATAAGAGCATCCATACCACAATGGTTGTGTTGAATGACACTTGCAATTTTGTAAATTTACAAGGTACAAAGTTCAACCATTGTGAGAAAAGTGAGTTTGTTGCTTGACTCGAGCTTGTAGCTCAACACAATGTCGGATGGAGGTAGGAGGAAGTGGGGTCACATGACCTCACATTGACATATTTTAAAAAAAAATATAGTGTTTGTATTAAGAAAATGGTGAAATTTGTTTTGTTTAGCAAATTGTGCTCGTTTAATTTAAAAAATGACCCCATAACAAAGTGACCATCGTTGTATATTATTTCTGGATCCGTCCCTCGGCTTAACAAATACTCGTATAAAGCTATGTAGCTAGCAATCTATTTTGGTTTTGTTTTCAATTATGGTATTAAATGCAACAAAGAAAAATTTGAGCTGTAAATTGTATGTGGGATCATTATCAAACTACTGGGATATGTGGGTAGATGCATGTAACTTGAAACCTGTAACTTGACATTGTGGGTATAGTTAATAGGGCGTGCTTTATATGGAGAATGATTTACATACCCAATCGATATAAAAATTGAAGTTGAACATTTATACTTAGATTAAGGTGTACATTTGTTATTTTCCTAAATATTCTTAAATAGAAATATATTAAATGTTTATATATCTCATCCGTAAAATTAAACGCAACAATTATATTTTGTCACTATTTACACAGTTTTTACTTTGACCGTAATTTGTGACTAATATAAGAAAAAAATATAGTCATTTGGATCTCTATACATTCGTACCTCATAATTGTAATTTTTTTTGATTTAAGTATTTATTAATTTACAAGGCAAAAGCTACGAGCGCCCCAGGGCGTTAGATAGAGAACTAAAGTGAAAATATTAAATAATACAAACATTATTACACCCGATTGACGGTGTGATTTGGCATGCATTCCAAATTATATACCATTTTAGGAAATGTATTTAGTTCTTAAACTACGCCTGGGCGCCGTTAGCAATATCGTTTTTACAAATACATAATAGAAATATTAATCTTTAAAGTTGAATAGGATTAATTAAGGAAGGAAAACCTGCTTAATAGCGGTAGCGGGAGTCTTGGCTATATCTACCCACTATGGAAACTATTACAATATATCATTATTAATCTAAGTGGGAGTTCCACCATTACTACATTTTACCTTCACAATTAAAAGTAGATAGTTTACCGCAGTGGGTAAACAAAGTTTTTTCCCAACGACAGTCCATAGCATAAGAAATATGAGAAGTAACATTAATATATTGAGTGACATGCATTTTTACATAAAATTTATAGTACCATTTTATAAAATGTATTTCACACTAACATAGTACATCCATACAATCCGACCTTAAGACTGTGTAAACATTACCTTTAATTGAAGAAATTATGTAAAAAAATTCAGGATAAAGTGGGTCTAAGAGCAATGAATCCATCAACAAAGGGGATTCATTGAAGAAATGTGATTACACTAGAGATCTCAATAAGCACTACAATCATCTTTAGCTTTGATTTGATTTTCACATTTAAATAATATGTTCCTTAATTTACACTTGCATAGTTAATTTTGTATATTGTAGGTATATATATAGGAATGTTCCGTTCATCTTATATTTTACTTATTTTAGAAAAAAATTATTTAGATAAATAAAGTTTGTAAAAAAAATCATTTTTTCCTTCTCACAAAACAATTTCAGAAAGTTCAATGAGTTGAAGAAAAAGATAAATTAGATCAGAAAAATAGTTAAGATGAGTAAATTAAAAAAAAAAACTTTAAAAATAAATTTAAATAAGTAGAGTACAGTTTGAATAGAAAGAGCCATCAGATCGAAAGTTGTTCATATTCAGATCAATATATGCATGAATTTGTGGAGAGAAAATGTAGATAGAGATTCCACACATGATAATAATGGTAGGCAAATGAAACTTTAGGATCTCAAAACTCAAGAAAATATTGGAGCTCACATCTTAAAATCCACAACTTGAGTACGCGACTTATAATTATACCTATATTATTCAATATCACGAAGTGACATAAATTGATTATCATCATACCAAGTGATTTTGTATCAACAAGCAATCTTTGGTTTGGTTCACCTTTTTTTTAATTATATTTTTTTATCACCCCCTTCTAAATAAGGAGAATCTCTCTATTTCCTTACATAGAAAAGGTAATATAATTATGTAAAGCCTATTTTTAGTATTTGATTAAATCCAACTAAAATAACTAAATTGCTTATTCTAGAATGAGAAGTAATATTGGAAACTCCGACATTGATATTACCTCTCTAATATGAGATGAGGCATGGCATTACATAAAATGTACTTACTTATCTTATTTTATGATTCGTTTTTTTTTTAATATCCTCTCATAATATATTTATAAATCAGCTGCATGAAGAGTTAACCAGTTGCAATAAATATGAATGATAATTGTACTTCGTATAGAGATATCATTGAAAGTGTCACCCTTTGTATTTTAATGGGTTACCTTTTCCCTTCTTTTTACTCTTTTAATTTCTTAATTTCCTTTATTTTGTTTCCTATCTTACCTTCATTACAATGTCATAGGTTATTTTCAATGACGAGAAAGTCCAAACAACAATTTGTGAATTGTGACCCATGATTCATAATCACATCATTAAATCTTTTAATTAAGTGTCAACAACAGCAAAATTAAAACCATTACTCTAACTAACTAACAATAATACAAATCATGGTAAGAACTTTCCCTACATTTCATAGTAGTAAAAAAAATAAAGAAAGAAAAAGAGAAAGGTGGGATGCATTGCCACATTCACGAAAATGATATGAGTCCATGTGTGTGGCTCTAACAGTAGGCAATTATTGGAAATGGAAACTAAAAAAGAAACCAATTTTAGGCGTGCGCAGCAAAAAAACACACCCCAAAAAACCTAATCCATTCATCGATCATCAATCATCATCAACATTATCATCAAATCAATACAATAAACTTATGATGGTTAATTGATTTTAGCAGAATGATTCCAAGTAAATGGGCTCCATTTCTTATGATTATTAAGGTTGGCTAAGCTTTAATTTGAGTCCACCACTTTGAAAATGTAGGGGACCATGTATATATATAAGCATACGTGCTAGCTTTTTTTTAATCCAAGCCTCTATGTAGAGTACTACTACTACTTCAATTAGTAGCTTTTTAATTACTAGTACTAGTACTTGCTTTCTTCTCCATCTCCTTATTTAATGATCTCTCCCTTTTTCTACATTGAAAGTTGCTTAGTGTGTTGCCATTGCTAATCTGTCCTATACTTTGCAACTAGGCAAGTAGCCTGTATGTACTAGTGTAAAGGAATTGGGCAAAGTTCAACGGCCATAAAGCTGTGAAAATTAGGAGTTTTAGTCTACGGTTCGATCGAGTCTGTTCTTTTCAACTTATTTTAGTTTTACTGTATGTTAGTATAATACTATAACACTATATCAAAAGTATTCAATGAATTAAATGCAGTAGAAAGCTCATAGGTATAGCCTCGATCATACCGGTTTGAGGTAAATACGAAGTTAGATAGGGGAAAATGAATTACTAACTTACTATGGGATCAAAAACAACAATAATGCTAAATATTTTGATAGGCAAAGGGGCCGAAAAATGAAATCACACAAAGGAAAGATCCTGAAATCAAACTTTGTCAATTAAACAAGCAACTCTTCATATGCCAATACAAATGTGTTGTCAGATTAATTCATTTTTTAATGCATATTAAAGTAATCATTCTTTATTGAATTTGTATTCTAACTTGGCAAAATTGTTTTCAAAACTAAAACATCGAAACAAAAGCAACTAAACACCAACAAGATCAACTCATTGACTTGAGTCGCAAACCCTAAGAAACAATAACCTCACAACCTCTGCCCATCAAGGTGGGAGCATTAATGGAGTAATATCCATGTCCAAGGTACAAGCCCTTACAACCCAATAACCTATAGTTGTGACTTGTGAGAGTTATGAGTTGCTAAAAAAATCAAACTATGTCTATTCAAGAAATTACAAAAAAAAAAAAAAAAAATTAGATGAAATCATAGAAAGGAAAAATGTCGAAAACAAATAAACTTTGTCAATCAAATAAGCAACTCCACGTGACAATACAAATCTGTTGTCAGATTCATCTTATTATTATGCACATTTAAGAATTACTTTTTCCCTGTTTATATTTCACCTTCGAAAAAAACTAAACAACAACATGATCGATCTATTGACTCGAATCGCAAACACTAGCAAGTGATCTTACAATCACAACCCATCAATAATGTGGGTGGTGCATTGATGGAGTAATCCATCTACTACAAGCCCTCACAAGTCACAACTCACAACTCAATATAACTTATAGTTAGCCTTATGTGCTGTGACTTGTATAGTTGTGTGTGAGTTATGAGTTGCTAAAAAAAGATAGATTCATAAATATTTGAAGCAAAATGCAAAGAATTGAGAGAGATTCTCTCCAGGTTTTATGTGCTGAAAGGCAGGACATGGTGAACTTTTGTTACATGGCCACATCACATGCCCCCCCTTTTGCTTCTCCCTCAAATCTCTTGTCCTTTTTAGCCTTCACTTTCACATCTTATTCATTGTTTGCTGCTTTTATTTTTGTGACTTTGATTTCATTATACTTATTTTTATATCAAATTTATGATTATAACCAACGGGGGCAATGAGTGTCCTTTGAAAAAGAGCTTTCTCAATCCTTTACTTAACAAAAAAACAAACATTACTTACTTAAAATGTTTATTCATCACATCTATTTAATTACAGTGTTAAAATATGTATAAGAGAAAATTATGCCTAAAAGTAAAAGTTGATATAAACATAATAATTATCTGTGGATACAAATCTTGTACTGCTGACGTCAGGCAGTGCGCCACACGACGCCCGGTGCTAGTAGAGTTGGACTTGGCTTTGCCATCCTGTACCACAAAACTCGGGGAACGTACCCTGGGCACCCCGAGAACCCTTCAATGGAGTCTTATTAGTATGACAGTTGTTTGATATTAGAAGAGAAAGCTAGGTTGTGTTGTTCAATTGAACTTACCAGGCCTGGGTCGTCCCAAAGAATGCCTTTTATACTAGACCTGCATGTTAGCATATGTTAACCTTTGCATGGACAATGAGCGCATAAACCTACCCGGTTAGGCTGTACCATGCAGTACTAAACTTGACTCGTGAGTAAGCACTTTGGCACTCCGTTGCCTTTAACTTTGCATGTCTATCGGCCCACTGGGTAGGTTAATTCTAGGGTCTGGTAATATTAGCATTGAGCCTAACTATTACTAACAAATCAATTTCATTGTTATCAACTGAAAGTTACTTACTCCATAGTTTCTTTCTATTGTCCATATTCAATTGAATAACAAATAGTTCTCAATTTTTTTGAGTAAATTTCTATTGTCATTTCTTATAGTTGAGGTGATCTGATATATTTTATCAAACCAACTGTGGCTCATAATCGAAGTTTACAAAAATACATTACGCACAGTCAGGCATAAAGTGTATAACAAATTGATTATCCCGCCCACTCTCCGTCTGCCGTTGATTTAGCGTTTGACTATAATCAATATACATTCTGACGAATGAAATGAAAGACAACCAAGAAAAACTTTCCCAAAAGAACATTTCCCTGATCATCTCTATATATAAGTGAGAGGGAGGGAAAGAATGGGGCCCCCCCCTTCAAAAATACAATACTATACCCTTTAATGAGAATTAAATTTTTCTTCCTACTTAGAATTAAAAATAAAAATAAATTAAAGTCCATTGCACTAATACGCATTTTCTAATTATGCATAATATATTGAAGATGGATAAAACATTTGACGTTTTCAATTAAATGTTCCAACTGAAGTGAATTCTTGTTTCCTATACTAGACATGTTAGAATTAATAATTGTGCTGAAAAATTGAAGTAAAATTAGTCGAAGCAAAGGTAACTAATAACTTGAGCGGAAAATTGAAAATCTTAACATTAGATTTTACTAATTAACTTGTATTATTAACCGATATAGGTTGATATTCTTTAGTATACCTACTCTTATTAGTCAAAATTCCACTTTTCCTATTTTATCAAAACTATCACTATTTTTCCACTTTATTTAAGCACAAATTCCTCCGTTTATACATTCACTTTAATTAGTATATTTTGAAATTTGCTTACAAACAAACACAAACACGACATTGATAAAGCTGTATAACAAATAAAAATTAAAATTTCAGTACTAATGTTCGTACCCACGAAACAAATAACTATTTATGTTACAAATCTGTTACAATTTGACAGCACGCATTAGCGTGCAAAAAATAACTAGTTATATTAAGCAAGGCAGAGCCAATGGTTGTCCCCTATTAAAAGTCCGTAAACACCACTTAATTCGATGTAAAAGACTTTTTGCCCTTAATTAAAAATTATAATTCCTCTTTACTTTTTTAACTTTCCATACTAAGCATATAAAAAAAGTATTTGACTAATTTCTTCCCATGATAAAAAAAAGAAATTTAATTCAATTAGGTAAAATTCCAATAATACATTACTCTATCATTGACTAATTTTAAAAAGTATTAATTATTGTAGAAAAAATCAAATATAATACATTATTACATGACATTAATTTTTCACAATAAGCCGTTCATCATCCCAAATTATTATTGAAAAATGCATATGAATTCAATATCTATTATTTAATTTATGGTATTCAATTTTCTATGTACTGTCAATGTATTAAATCTATTAATCTCTTTGTCAAGGATTACAGTTGAAAAGACAGAATACATCGAAAATTTGAAAATTATAAAACTCGCGTTGCCAGTTGTTTTAATTTGAAACTGGTATCCCAGTTACATGATTTTTTTAACTTATATTTGTTTAATATAAATTGTATACAAAACTGATCGCATAGCATGGTGCTTATAAGCTCAGTTTATTAACAAATGGAAACACTTATTTTAATACTTGTCACCTAATATACGGAAAAGTATTGTTATCGCTTTAACATAAAATACGTAGATATTTAACTTTAATTAATTATATACAATGTGTAAACATTATTTTGCTACGATTGACGTATATTAGAAAAATGAATCGATCACTGTTGTCACACGTAATACAATTTGGATTCGGACATTCTTTTAATGATCACTGAGCTAGGCAAAAGCCAAGATATACTGACTCTATACCTAAACGCATAACCCGTTGTGATCACGGTCCCTAGCGTCTTTGACGTGAAGTGCGCGCGCGCTCGGGCCCTTTTGGAGCAGAAAGCGTAGCCTTTTGCGGGAAAGGGGCCTCACGAGCACACGCAACGTGAGCAGATTCTCTTTTACCAGAACGGGGCGTCCGGCGCTCTGGGACGGCCGAACTACGTCAAAGCGGGCCCAAGCGGGCTCCGACTCCGGATATGTATTCGAGTTTGGATTTTGAGCGATTTGGAGATGCTAAAATGTAAATGCAAGGCACAATATCTATAAGGCATCTAAAGCATTTAACACTTAGCCGGTAGGGAGATGTTGTCGTGAAATAGTTCTTTCATTATCCTTCCCCTAAGCGGTAAAATGAAGTACATTTGCCCCTAGGAGACACCAAAGAGACTTAGACCGTACTATCAACAAAACGACATTAATTTCTAGGCATTGTACTGGGCGACGCCGCAGAAGGCACCCACAAGCGAGACTCTACTTAGAAGAATACATGGAAAGGTTGGATCTACACTTGCGCCCTGATGTCTTTTGGAGTGTGACTGAACAACCGATCAGTAATTTTGCTCTCGTATTGAAATACTTGAGATAACAATATGAGGAAGGATTTGCAGTGACTCCAACGTCCGCTTTGATTCCTTGGAGTTAGGGATTCGAATCTATATTCCCTCTCTCCCATTATAAATAACTTCCTGCCCTTGTGTCATTGACAACAATATAATAAGAAATAAGAAAATATTGCTGATCATTTTAACGTGGGATTGGATGATCAATTATTACAAAAAAGATGCGACTGCGACCTCGTAAAATTTTAATCTTTTAATGTAAAGAAAAGATCTTAAGACATGAAATTGATAAGCAAAAACATTGAGTGAACTTTTGCGATTGTATTTAAATGAAAGAGAAACGAAAAAATGGTTGTGAAATTTTTGACTGAGAAACGATAATGTAATTTGTTATCCTGTTTCCACTACTTGACGGGCTATCAGGATATTAAATAAAGAGAGTCTTGTTTACCCTCTTGAAGACGTATTTTTACCTAGCTCATAACAACATAAGTATAGGAAACAGATAGTTAAATCTCTTTTCCACAATCACAATTACTCATCATTACCAAACTTTCTTACACAGTCAAACAAACAATAAACATGTTTAGCCTTTACTCGTATTATTTACGCATACATGGCTTGATTTATATCTCGACTACCATATGTATTCAATGTGAAAGTCATATAATATGTATAACAATATTTTGATAACTGACTCCACTACAAAAATTTGTGCTTGCAACATTCATGTTGAGTTCCGACGATTCTTATCATTCTTTGATATATATTGTCTACCATTGAAACGTAAAGGTTAGTGCCGTAGACAAAAATATTCACAGTCTAAGCGAAGAAAAATCATGCCGAGATTCAATAAACATAAGAGTGACAAAAAAAACGATATAGGGACAAAAAATATATACCAAACACTAGTTTTTTAATAATTTTATATAGCATGAAAAACAAACGAACTTAATTATTCAAGACTAAAACATGACTTGAAACACCCCTTCAGAAAAAAACAGAGAGAGCACAAACAAAATCAGCTCATGGCTTCAAATTTGTTGAGTTTCCTACTTAACATTCCAATACAATCAAATTTCCTTCATACCAATGCACTATACACATTTAAAAAATCTATATATGAGTGAAAGGCTGATTGTAATTTGCATGTACACACAAAAAAAAGTGCATGAAACTTCACTAATGTCTTAGTTGTACAATAATCAATGTTTAAATGCGTCCATGGAATCACATTCACAACTAATAACAATACAAGGTGATTTAGCATGGCCGGCACATATGAAGCGACTTGATAAAGCCATTTTATGTGAAGAGAGTATTGTACCAATGTTCCAGACATGTTCTACTACGAGTACAATATTTTCCACTAACAACCAAGCTAACGAGCGCACTGGTGTCTAGATAAGAAAACTTAAAATTATCAAATAAGCTAAATATTTAATTACACTGATCTGATGACAAGAAATTGGGCTTACAATTCAGGATTACACACTTGTACTCTTTTATAAAATACTTCGTATATATTTAGTAGCTTATCTACGTTTCGAGAAATCGCGTTAGCAATTACTCGGCTTACCACGTAAAAGTAATGCAATATCTATGCTTTTCTCTTTTTTTTCTTCTTTTGCGTAGTGGCTGGTTGTTTTTGACTGGGACAGCATCAACTAGCACCAACTTGTA